>CM028353.1:29716410-29917431 GCA_016618105.1 Dendrobium huoshanense | reverse complement strand
TATATGCCAATCTACCTTGTAGAGGGACCTCAATTGAGTAAGGCTCTTAGGGATGGAATATCTAAGATGCTTCAAATTTTAGCAGGATCTATCTCGATTCCACGGTGCCTCATACGAATCCCAAGAATTTTCCTGAAGCGACACCGAAGGCGCACTTCAAGGGGTTCATTTTCAAATCGTAGCGGCGCAACCGTTCGAAAACGACTCTTAGGTCATGCAGGTGAGCCTCTTTAACCTTGCTCTTGACAACTAAATCATCAATATAACATTCAACTTGATTATGAATTAAGTCGTCAAAGATACGGGTCATGGCCCGTTGGTAGGTTGCTCCGGCATTCTTTAGGCCGAATGGCATTACCTTATAACAAAAGATCCAATAGGGGTCCTGAACTGCCGTATTTCTCTCATCTTCAGGGGCCATCTTGATTTGGTTATAACCCGACGAGCCATCCATGAAGGAGAAAATAGCATGTGAGGAGGCAATGTCCACCATGAGTTCTGGTATTGGTAAGGGAACTCATCCTTAGGGCATGCCTTATTCAGATCCCTATAGTCGACACAAATCCGAATCTGACCATTTTTCTTCCGAACTGGCACGACGCTGGCCACCCAAGAGGGGTATTGTTCCTCTCGAATGAATCCGGCCTCTGCCAATTTCTTAACTTCAGAAACGACTTGTTGCTCAATCTCTAAGCGCATGCGTCGAGGAGCTTGTTTAACAGGGATGGCATCATGCCGAACCCCAAGTTTGTGAACTGCTACCTCAGCAGGCAAACCTGGCATTTCGTCATATGTCCAGGCAAAGCAGTCCCTAAACTCGAATAACAACTGGATTAAGTCTTGAGTTTCACCCTCGCTTAACAGAGTACTTATAAAAATCGGACGGGGGTCATCATCGTTTCCCAAGTTAATTTCTCTTAACTCATCGACTGTCGACTTAATTTCCTCTTCAAATTCAGGGGGTGCATCCCGAACTTGAAGATCATCGGGATCGTCTAAAGTCTCCAAACAGAGTCCATCCAAAGGACAAGGAGGATCTGTAGGGACATTTGGAGAATCAAGATGGTAAGTTATCATTAGGCAATACTCATCATCATCAATGAACTAACTGTCCCAAAGCCAATACCACTTGTTGGATTTTTATTTACTTTTGTTCGCCAAATGTTCTCGTGGTATCTAGCTTGACCCTTAGTCCATCGGTATGGTACAGAACCTTTAGAAAAAGTATTTTTTACACAAACAGGGAAGTAGCCGAAAGGTAATTCCATTAATTCATTAAAATCTGCCTCCTCAAGGGTTACATCACCTTCGTCCCTTGCGGAGGAGGAGCCAGGAAAGAATTTCTGGACTTTCTTAACTTCACCATCCAAGTTGGGGGCCACTTTGACTTCCAACCCTACAACCCTGCCTGCCGACAGTGGGGTCAGAGAAAGGGCCTCAATCCTTCTAGTGAGCTTTTCATACATTGTTAATTCAGGCTCGTCACTTTTAACTTTTGAAATATCTACCTCAGGTCACTGTCCTGGTCTAAGGTGAGATCAAATTTTGGAGGAGTATTTATGTTTGATAATCGAGAGAGAGGGGCAGCACCTTGACTTTCTAGTTCACTATCGGAATCTGATTCCAAATCAATGTATACTGGTGCTGCTCTCCTGTCTAATGAAGCGCGGCCTCGACCTCGTGCCCTTAAAGCCATCCTCCCACCTCTTTGAGGTAATGTGCTTGGAGGTCTAAGGACAACAATATCAGAGTCGTCTTCACTACTCGATTGAATCATTCTTGATTGATATTCTTATCTTTTTCTTTTTTTGGTTGAATTTTTGTTCAACCATTTTCTCCTCAAATTTGATCTCTAATTTAGAACGGGACGAGGACCCTTTTGGTACGAAATATGCAGCATCTTCGTAGATCCCAATTTCTTGAATCGAGAATGGTTGCAAATCACCCTTAATCACATGTTCAATGCCATCTCGTTGGTACTTAATGCATTGGTGTAGGGTAGATGGAACCATTCTATATTCGTGAATCCAAGGTCTACCTAGAAGTGCGTTAAAGGACGTAGTCGAATCAATTATATGAAATTTAGCTTCAGTTTTTAAACCTCCTATTTCTAGGAGTAGAGTGATCGAACCTAAAGCTCTCTCGCCCTTCTCGTTGAACCCACGAAGCACCAACCTGTCGGTTGAAAGCTTGCTAGTATCAACTCTGAGATAAGCAAGGGTCTTTATGTTCATCACGTTGACCGATGCACCCGGATCAACAAGGACTCTTGATAACTTGAAATTTCCCACTTCTACAGTAATGTAGAGGGGACGATTGTGGTCAGCAGTTCTCAAGAGTAAATCTTCGTCTGAAAAGGTAACCCCAGGGACCTCTTTGAAGTAGAGAGCCTCACCTTCTGAAGTTGCAGCCAACTGTGTTAAGCAAATCTCGGGATCGAGAAGTGCTTTAATTAAAGACTCCCTCATTTCTTTGGAAAGAAGGAGGGCGTCATAAATACTTAATTTTGCTGGCAACTTCCTAAGGTGGGCTAGAACATTGTAATCAACCTTAGGAACGACAGACTCGAAACCCGGAGGAATTAAAGGAGATTCTGGTTGTTGAGGGGAATCCGGACTTAAAATTTCGAATGAAGGTTGCTTGCCTTTATCCTGAGGGGGCATCCTAGGGGGTAAGACTTTACCGCCACGGAGTTGCACCTGCTCGATGTCTTCGGGCGGGCAAACTAGAGCAGTGTCTACACACACCATAGGTGTCGGATCATCATTTTCTGAAAGCGAGTCAGAATCTGAAAGTTCTATCAAGATAGGATTTCCTTGGAAATTAATTTGAGGGAAATCACTTTCTGATAAAGCTTCAAATTCGACCTCTTCTTGAATAGTCGATTCAGTGAGGTTGGTTTGATTAGCCTCAATATTTGGTTCATTAGGAGTTTGATTCAAAGCAGGAGAGTCATCAATTTGCATTTGAGATTCATGGTTAATCATCAAGACAGAAGTAGAAGGATGTTTTTTATTCATCTTTTGACCCTTCGCCTTTGATGGGGCAAAGTAAAAGTCAGATAACAAAAGAGGGAAAGGGTTTTAACACCACCATCCGCCATTCTAATACATCTCTCATCTACACACTTCCTCTCTACAAAATCAGATTTCTCTTCTTTCACATTTTTCTCAGTAGTTCCTAAGACTACTGGAGAGGGAAGTGGCTCAACATCCTTCTGCGAAGCGTCCAGGTCAACCTTCCACACCGGGGCCTGGGCTATCGTAGTCAGCTGTTGAGAAAGATGAAAAGACTTGTTAATCGACTTTTTAAGTGCCCGGGACAAAGCAATGTCCCAACCATCTTCAACAAAACAAGAAGAGTTAAGAGGATTACCTGAAATGGTCTTAATTGAAGCCTTTTCTGGATCGACCAAGTATTCCTTAGGTATTATGATGTTACCTTGGGTGTAGTTCCTCTCAAGCCAATCTTTGAACACAACGCAGTCCTCAAGAGGGTGACTAAGCATCCTGTGGTAGGGGCAGTACTTGGGATCATCTTTCTTGCTCTCATCCTCAGGCCTTCTAGCCTCTGGCAACTGGAAATCCGGTTTCTTTAACAGACTCCTAAGATCTTCTTAACTGACTCCCTTTTAAATGGATAAGGTTTTGCCAATCTCTCTCTAAAAGGGATGAAAGAGGGATCTCTGGTATGTTGAGGAACTATCTGAAAGGGCTGCTTCTGAGGCGGCTGTGGTGGAAGTGGAGTGCTAGGCTGACTAACCATTGGCCTCTTTCCTTTGTCTACTGCTGAGACCACAGCTTTCTTTTCAAATGTCTTCACCAGTTTTGGACCCTTCCTTTCTTCAGACTGCTCTCGTAAGAATGGCATCCTAGGAGCCTCTTCCTGCAAATTGCTAGCCTTATTAAGAAGTTTCTCAAAAGTTTTAATAGTGAAACCCTTCAGGAGAAAAGCAACAGGACCGTGGATATTCTTCAACAGAATCTCCACAGCGTGTTGTTCTTGCAACTGGGGTTCACACTTCATCGAGAGGTTTCGCCACCTCAAGATGTACTCAACTAGAGACTCTCCCGGCTTTTGCTTTTCAACCACGAGATCGCCCACGGTGGTGCGTTGTTGCGCTCCAGAAAATCTCTTAAGAAAGAGGTTTTCTAGGTCGCTAAAGGTTCTTACTGAACCGTTGGGCAGATCGGCGTACCATTCAAAAGCAATGCCAGATAGACTACTTACAAATTGGCGAAATAGTAGAGCATCTGACCCTCCTGCATTGCAACAGCTTGCTCGGAAGTGGGCCAGATGCTGTCTCGGATTTTCAATTCCGGTGAAAACTTTAAAAGTTGGTGGCACAAACCCTTTGGATAAGGAACTAGGTCATATTCCTCGGGGTAGGGTCTACCCTTTGCAATAGACACAGTTCCTTGAGCATGGGCTAAGGCCTCCCTTACCTGGTCCTCAATTAACTGCTTGATATCCTTCTGAGGGGGGATCGGAGGAATGGTGGAAACTGTAGGGTGAACTGGAGGTGTCTCTACTGGACAAGGGAGAGTCGCAGGTGGTGACTCGAGAGGTCTGGATTTAAGCTCTGCCCTTTTGGCCTTTTCTGTGAGCTCTCGAGCTGATTGGTGAATCGCAAAAGACTCTTGCTGTGATTTGTCCAACTTTTCTTGCATTTCTCTAACTTGTGACATCATGGTAGCAAGCTGAGTCTCCAAACTCTTTATATGTTCTTCATCCTTATCTTTCACAGACTCATCTGATTCTGACTCAACAGCATGCGGATCATCATCTTTAACAAATCGGCGTCTGCTGGGCTCAGCTTCTTTATTAGACCCTCTAGTCTCAACCACATGAATGCCTCCAACATAATCATCTTCATTTCCAAGGAGATCATCCATATCAGGGTCAAAGAAGCCATTCCTTCTTTGTTCAACAAGATGTTTCTTATTTCTTGAACTACCTCCTCGACCGGTCTATCCCCAATTGATTTAGGGTCGAGGGGTAAGTATCCTTTATACTCAGCCATATCAAACAACTCTTCAGAATCCATAAGGGCAATGATTTCTGTAAGTTTCGGATTAGGATCTGGTTGAGACTTCGTATCTGGCTCATCTTCCATCTCTAAATCCTGGTCAACTCTCTCCTCTTCGACCATCCCAAAGCTGGTAGTCAGAAGAGTGGCATCCTCTACAGGGAGAGGGACATATTCCTCAGGGGAAGTAGGAGCTTGTAAAGTGATAGTTCCCACATCCGGTAAGGTAAGGTCCTCAGACACCTGACTAAGGGGCCTAGGAATGACACTCGAACTTTGAGGATCATCAACTGGGGTAACAGGAACGGTGACTATTGGATCCGGGATCAAACTAACTGCGGCAGGACTATCAACTGTAACAACTGGGGTACTAGCCTGAACATCCATCACTTCAACTGAACTCGGAGTAGGGTTGACTGAAACTCGTTGGAGCTGCAGAATGAACTTAGAAGTTCTAGGAGGTGGTGGCAGATTTTCCAACTTAGTTCTCTTTGGCACATATCTCCTTTCAGGAGATTTATGTCTTTTTCCTTTAAGATCCACAGACTTCTGAACTTCAACCCCGTTTGGTTTGACAATCACTGAGGCCAATCTCACAGGTTTATGTGGGGGTACCGGGGTCTACCAGTAGAATGGCGGCCTCTCTCGGACCCAGTCAACACAATACCCTCTGTTTGAGAAGACAGAGGGCGTGGCGCCCAGTGATATCCATCAACCAACACCGAAGTAGCAGGCTGTCTAGCATACTTCTTATTCTTCCTAACGAATTGAGGGGTTAAATTCTTTGCTTCAGATGCTTCTTCCTTCAATACTTCTTTTTGGAAGCGATGTGAGATCACTCCCTTTAACTGTTTCACATACTCCTCTTTAGTCTGTCCGGGTCTGTGCAGCACAGGTGTGAATTATATTTCTCAAAGTTCTTGCCTTTTGAAGATGTTTTTCTTTCTGAGTCTTCTTGGTCGAGTAGTCGACCGGGCATGGTGGAGAACGGGCTATCCTAGCTACCCTCTCCTCCCCTTGGGCTGAAGCCAAGGGGTAAAAGCGACTTCCCTTTAGGAGGGGAGAGGAGGCAGGAATAGGTAGTTCCTCAACAGCCTCAGGTTCTACTTGGGCCAAGGTCTTAAAAGGTAGGACTCTCTTAGCCTTAGAGATTTTCTTCCTAAGTCTCCTCAAATAATTCTTCTTCTGATTCTTAGTGGTGAATCTAAGTCCAGAACTAGACCCTTCTTCAAAGACAGACTTAATTTTAGTGGAAGGCTCAACAACTGGTTCAGGCTGTTCCTGATCATCACTGACTACTGGCAAGGTAGGTGCAGATGCCACAATTAGCTCAACTACTGGGGGAGTTTCCTTACTGGCATCCAGGCTCACAATTTGGTGTCCATCCATAGAGAGCTCTAGAGTGCTGAATCCCATTCCAAAAATAACAGTGCTCCCTTGGTCATTAACAGTTGAGGACAACTCTCGGTCAAAAGAGAAAATCAGTTGGCCAGCCATTTGAAATTTTCTGAAAGTTAAAGAAAACGATTGAAATTAGATTTTTTTGAAAAGAGTAGTAGAAAGTATTTTATTATTATCTTTTGAAAGTATGACATATATTAGCCCACAAGGAAATCGTATGGGGTAACATGTGTCAACTTGGAGTTTGAGAATTTTCGAAGAAATTTTGAAAATTTGAAATGGGTTCTCTTACAAATTCCAAAACACAACGGACAGAGTTTCCCCTTGCCCGAAGGCCTATGGAATTGTGAGAAAGCCCAAGTAAAAGGATAGTTTAACCCTCCCCACCCTTAGAAGTCAAAAGAGGAATGAGGGGGGTTAAAACTAGCAAGTTTGGGATGAAATCAAAAATTTTGAATGCTTTTCAATTTTAAGGATTTATATGTTGAATGAAAAATTTATCGACTATAAATCCATAAAATTAGAAAAGGATATCTAGAGATCTGATTTGACACTGTCGCCTCACAGGCTATGCTGGGGCAGAAGGTCAAAATCAGAACAATAGTCTAAATAAAATCAAATTTAGAGGTGAAACCTCTCTTTTAAAGTTTTATTATTATTTTAGATGTTGGCCACACTAAACCCAAGGAAGAAATGGGCAAAGGGACCAACGGAAGAAAGGTAGTTAAGACTACCGATGAAACAAAATTTTGCCATTATTAAAGATGGAGAGAGAGATTTGTCCCACCGGGCGTGCCATTTTTTGTTGGTGAAATTTTGGAAAACATGTTTTGAAAAATATTAGTTTTCTTTGGGGATTTTAAGATTAAGGTTAAGTTCTAATTCTAAGGTCGAATCAACTCGTTAGAAAGAGTATATCACCCCGAAGGACGAAAATAAGCTTTCATAACGGTGTTCAGACTTAGAATTATGTAAACTCATCTTGAATACTATGATCGGGTTCTAAGAAGAACTTTATATGACCCCGAGGGGACAAAATATAGATCAACTAAGTACCCAATTACAATATTCAAGAGACATGATCATCGCATTCGCATCCAAAGCCTTATCGAAGAAGGATGTATCTCCCCAAAGGGAAATGACACCATTCTGCGATAATTCTTCTAATGCGAGCACGATGATCATTATTTAACTTTTCCCAAAGAAATCTAATGAAGTTTTAGAAATTGAGTTTTCTTTAAAATCAGGTGTGTGTGGGGTTCCAAATCTTCTACGAGCGCAAGCCCTCGTAGTTAATTACATCGTAGGGAGATAAAATCTCCTACGAAAACTCTCGATTAAAGTAATGGCAGAATTTTGTTAAGAGTTTCTAGGAGTGATATCAAAGTATGAATAGAATTATTGGAAAATCAAAAGGGAATGGATCAAAATTGAGCAGTTATTAACGGAGTTAAAGGATGAGAGGTAGGGGACACTTTAAGATTCCAGAACCATCCGGAAGTGTCCCAACTTAGTCTAAGTGTTGGGCTTTATGTTTTGGATTTGAAATGATATTTAATTAGAATTAAGTATTTTATTAGAAATTTGGGACTATATTCCCGAAGTTTGGGGTCTTATAATCAAAGATCTGCCCCAGAACCTAAATCTATTTTGGACACTGGACCACAGTCGTCCGATCCTAACTAATGCAGTGCAAGGTCTGGACTTACCCCGGCCTGAATTGGGGAGCCAGCTAACCACCTAATCGATTTAAAATACATGAATCCGGTCTTTTATGAAAGAGTGGTAGGGACGTTATAATTAAAGTTTTGGGGAGGCGGGGCCGACATCTAGAGATTTTCCTAATTGGCCCCTTTGACTTATGTTGGGTGCTAAAATGCTAAGGACTATGAAATTAAAATTTTGACTCTTTAATTTGTATCTAATGCAATGCATGCTGGTTAACAACCTCAAATCAAATATGCTTGAAATTTTTAAAAACAGGCTTATAAAATAATTTTTTAGAAGACTGGACTTCCCCAGGTCCGGCACCTCGTCCTCATAGGTCAGACTATCCGGACTCTACCCGCAGGCGGGGAAGGGTCTAAAGCAAGGAAAGAGTAATGCAGAAATATGCATGCGACCCCGGGGTCGATCCCCGGCTAATTCCCTAGATTCGTTATCTTTCTATGTTATTTAGACTCACTAAAATTTTAGACTTTTAAGATTATGAGTATAAAACTTTCACACCCTCACGAGCCTCACGTATCCAGGCGAAAACAAAGAGCGGCATGCAATCGCCAAAAAAAACTAGTAAAAACAAGTAATCCTAAAGGCAATCAAATCATCAAATCAAATACAAATTAATTAGTAAATGTCCATAGGCAAAGTTGCCTTGCTTATTACAAACCAGAATATTACAGAAAGTAAAGTGGCCGGGCACCACTGACAACAACCCGGATTCTAAACCTAGTAATGACGCAAGTTATTTTGAGTGGGATACTCTCAATCTTCAAATCTTCAAATCTTCAATTTCATTCTTCTTTAGACTCCTTTTCTTCAATCTTCTTGGAATCTTCGTAGTGGATTACCCAAATGGACAAGAGGGCACTTCCCTCTAAGGGGAAGGCCACTCTTTCCTCTTTGGGTAAGGAAGAGGTATGATCCAAATTTGGATTTCCAAATGGAAAAGGAGTGTTCCCCAAAGGGGTATCCTTTCCTCTTTGGAATCCAAGCTTTGGATCTATGTATCCCAACTCAAAATAAACTTTCACAACACTTGACACTTGCACAAATTACATTTATATCAAAATAAAAATCTAGATCACCTGCAGGGTTATCCTAAGCAATTAATATATAAAAAGCAGTTATTCTCAAGCAGTTGTATATGAGCAAAAGAAAGTAAACACACTGGCCACGCTCTTTTTATGATTTGGGGGCTTTAGCAGCTGTAGCACCTGTGCAAAGAGTTTATAATTTTTATGCATTTTTTGATTTGCCCCCTTTTTATATTACCCTGCATGAGCGTGGCCACCTGCAGAAAACTGTGTCAACATCCAGATCGTACCTAACCTAAGGGTAATCTAGTCGCCAAACACATCAATCCATCCACAGAGTACATAAAAAGTAAGCAGACACAGCAAAGCAATTTCATCCACAACATGCAGTGAAAACTACGAAAAACCCGGCACACAGCAGTAAAGTAAACACCGGCCTAACCTAGATCTAGAGTTGGTTGTCCTAGCACATCATCTAAAGTGTGTGAGAAAGGTCGTGTGGCTGGGATAGATCCTAAAGTGGGTGATTAGTTAAAGTTGTCTAAAAGTTTGGATTTGTTAAGGCTTAGAAGGGGATTTAAATTAAAATTTAAATATTAATGAATTAAGAATTTTAATTAAACATATTTTAAAAGTTAATTGATTGCTACCTTTGTTTCACACCGAGGCCGTGAAGTTTATTTCACCTTCCTTGGGGCTAAGCTAATAGCCTCGTAGGCCTGGGTTACCCAGTAGCAATCGGGGTTGATTAAGTTATTTAAGTTGGTTGGAATTAAAGGAGTAGATTAATACAAAATGAGTTAGTTACTGATTTTAAAGCTTGATTAATTTAAGTTTGCCATTAATTGATTCGTGGCGTTGTGCCACCAGGCTCGAGGAACCAGCCTCCTTAGGACACTTAGCCCCGCAGCCCGGAGTAGTCCAGCCGATAAACCAAATTAATGTGATTGAATTAGAGATTAAAAAAATGTTAAATAATTGAGAATTAATCCATTTTAAGGTTTGACACCCTTTAGAATTCATTCGTGGCGTTGTGCCACCAGGCTCGAGGAACCAGCCTCCTTAGGACACTTAGCCCCGCAGCCCGGAGTAGTCCAGCCAATAAACTTCAACTTTAGGGTGGTTGTTGTGTTTTAAAGGGTTTGTTAAGTGCTTTAAGCATTAAACCAATATTCTCTGAGTTTTAGAATGATTATGAGCTTTTATGAATATTTAGGATATTTTAATGAATTGATTAAAGGGTCAAAAGTTGAAATTTTGATTAACCTCAAATTCTGGAATGTTTGCATTTTATTCAAATACTAGACCTTACTACGATCAGTTAGAAGGTAAGTACGTTAAATCGGATTTTTCTACATTTTATTACGAAGGTTTGAAGTTTTGAACTAGTTTTGACTTAAAGTTGACCGATTTGTTGACTTTTTAAAATATTGCAAATTTCTGGAATTTGATATTTTTAATAAATATTAGACCTTATTAGGAGTTGAATGCAAGTGAGTTTGGGTGATTTGGATTTTATTTGAATTAGTTATGAATTATCGAAGTTTGGACATTTTAATGGATTTTAGGAATTTCTTAATTAGAGGGTCTCTTTTGTGGTTTTGCTCCAAACAAGTTCCCAATCTCTTGAAAACACCTCCAAAGGTCAGGAACAACCTAAGAAGGGATCCCCAAGTGTTTGGGAGATTTTTGGATTTTTATATTATTATTAATTAATTATCTTAATTAAATATTGGTTTTCACTTAAAATTAAATTAGGGTTTAAATTGCTGTCAAATCAAGGGGCTTTTAATTATCATAGATTAAGGACTGAATTCTGGTCAGTTTGAGGGTTTATATGTAATTTTTGGATTTAAATTGGATTTATTACAATTTTTAGAAGTTTTAAAGGCTTAATTAAGGGTTTAAGACTTAGAAAATTAATTAGGGGACCTAAAGACCTCCAAAATCAGTGAAAATTTGCCTAGGGGCTGAGGGTGTCACTAAGTTCAAATGTTCAAAGTTTCAACTCAAGGGAAGTGAATCCTAATTATTGAAATTTTTCTAAGTTTTCTATACATGAGTCCTTAATTATTGTCCTTAATTATGTCACTAGTTTTGAATAGGTTCAAATCATAGTTCCTCTAACCCTTTGAATAAACATGACATGCATGAATCACATAAACATAATCAACACCTAAATCTAGGAGAGCCTTAGACTAAGTGGTGTGTGCACCTTAAGCATGCAATTAACTAATTAACATAATTAAGATAGAATGATTATTCACTAATCATCCCCTTCATTTCTATTCAAACATGCTTAATCAACATTTAAGATCTCAAATGACTCTTGAACACTTAAGAATTTACATATATATATATAGAATTTCAAAATAGATATTTAAAATACATAAATATAAATGAATTATATATATATATAAATAGAAATATATATTATAAAATAATTAAATATATTATCAAAATACATGTTAATGGGTTGAAGGATCCACTGATCTCCATAGAAGTTTGGAAGTAATAAAATATATTTCTTGTAATTTTCAAATACTTAATATTTAATTAAATATAAAGAAAGGATGAAAATACTCCAATAATTCAAATTACCTTCAAAACCTATTCAAAAAGTATTGAAAATTTTTCATGAGACCAGCCATGCACTCAACAACATGCATGCCAAATTTCAGATAAAAATACTTTGTATATAATTAATTAAAAATGAAATACACATTTCTGTATTTCTTAAATTACCAGTAAAATAATGGTCAAAATAAACTGATTTTATTTTAAAATAAACTAGATAAAAAAACTGAAAAGTTTGATATATTATACTTAATTTTTGGTTATATATTTGATTTACTATGATTTATTTAAGTTTCAGCAATTAAAACTAATTAAAATACATTATTTTTAATTAAATGGCGGCGGTCAGACACGCGGCGCGCTAGGATTGGCGGGATCGAAACCGCGCGGCGGCGGGGACACGCGTCGGCCGCTGGCCGCTTCACGCGGTTTCCACTTAACCACGTCAGCGGCGCGCTACAGCCGTTGGATTAACCACGGGTTCGATCCAACGGCTGAGATCAGATCGCGCGGTCTGATTTCACCAGGAGAAGATCAGACGGCGAAGATTCGATCCCGCTATTCCGAATGGACGGCCTAGATCTCGCCGGACGGCTGATCGAGCGAGAGATCGAACGCGCGGTCGGATCAGACCGCGGAAGGGCTCGATCTGGACCGTTGATCGAACGATCAACGGTCCAGAAAACGTACACTCGCCGGAGACCGTGAGTGACGCCCTAGAAAACGTATTTCGCCTCGTTCTCTCGATCGGATCGATCATTTCACTTGAAATTTTAAACGTAGATTAAGGGGATGAACAGAAACTATGGGGAATAATTAGTTTTAGCTAAATCCCTAAAAGCGTGAAGCTATTTAAATCCAACTAGTGTGACCTAGATCTAGGGTTTTAGGGAGTTATACCGTTAGATCTTCGGAATTTCTGGATGGTTGAGCTTGTAGATTGTCCAAGTGAAGATCCCCAGCGAAAATCCAAGCTCGAACGCGTCTGGATCGGCTGCTATGGGCTTGGGACGGTCTAGGTGGTGGTTTCGCCGGAGAACTCGCCGCCGGTGACGTGCAACCACCTGGGTTTTGTAGTGGGGAGGTAGAGGAAACTCTGGAGGTTCGAAACGAACTCAGAGCTCGGTCTGGGAGGCTAGGGTTGGTGAGAGAGGCTGCCTTGATCAATTAACCTCAAAAGGTGCCTTTCTCCCTATTCAAACGGGCTGGGCTAGATTGGACGGCTAGGATTGATGCAGGGGCTCTCCAGATGATGCCACCTCTCCCTGGGAAAGCTGGAAGGCTGCGGAAAGGGCTGGACAAGCCTTGCTCCTATTGGGTGGACTTGGGATGAGTGAGAGGAGGGATTGCCACTTATGGCTAAACCAGGCCCTGAGCTTGGTTAGGGGAGCTCCAAGTGAGCTTTAGGGCATAAAGGGGTCGGCCTAAAGCAGCTTAAATCAAGGAAAAGGGTTTGGCATGTGATAAGACCTTCTAGAAGAGGTTTAAGCTTGGGTTTGACCAAGTTGACCAGTCAACTGGTCAATGGAGCTGATGTGGCATGAAGGGAAGTAGGAGCAGCCAATGGGAGAGCTTCCAAGCCTAATCTCACACTCCTTGAGGTCAAAATGGGAAGTTTGACCACTTCAAAGAGGGATTTAGGGCTTTGTTGACTTGGTTTGACCAGTCAACAAGGTCAAAGCTAGTGATGTGGCATTTGAAGAGGTAAAAGGTCATTTAGGATAGTTTGATTAAAAGTCAAAAGTCAAAAGTCAAGGGTAGGGAAAATGGGAGCCAATGTCACTAAGAATTGAGGGTTGACTTGGTCAACTCAAGTTGAGTCAAGTTGACCAAATGTCAAGTGACACTTGATCCTTAACCAAGAATTGATTTGAGTAGGTAATAGGGGTTGAAGAGCTCAGATGAGTTGATTTAACCCATTTAGACCCTCTAAGAGCTAATGGGTCAACCTAAGTTGACTGGGTCAACCAGGCTGACCCAATGGGTGAATCTGGGCTGGACAAATTTGAAAAGATATTTTAAGACCATTGAGGGTGGTTCCTGGGTCTGGGGAGGTCAAATTGATCAAAATCCCTATTTGGGCCCCTAAGGGCCTGTTTGGTCAACCTGGGTTGACTTGGTCAACCAGGTTGACCCAGGGTCTGGGTTTGGGCTCAACAGGTTTAAAATGATATTTTGAGGTCAATGGAAGTGGTTGGGTGACTCAGAGAGGTCATTTGGGTCAAAACACATGTTTGGACCCTTAAAGGGCCTCTTGGGTCAAACCAGTTGACTTGGTCAACCAGGTTGACTCAAGGGTTGGAAATAGGTTCAAAAGTTTTGAAATGGCATTTGAAATTTGTTAAAGGTGGTTGCATCCCATTTGGAGCTCATTTGGTTTGAAATCCCCATTTGAGCCCCATAGGGGCATTTTGGTCAATTTTGACCTATGGGTCAATTAAGGTCAAAAGGGTCTAAAAAAATGCAGTTTACTGCTCAATGGGTTAAATTCAAAGGTCTGGAAGTGATTGAAGGCTTGGATAGGGGTTCCAAGGTCAAAATCTCAAAAGGGTTATGCTCAGTGGCATAGGCTGTAAATATTTGAAGGTTTTACAACCTTTGAATTTTAATTGAGATTCTGGGGTTAGAGCCCTCAGAATGAGCTCAAAATTGGAGGGTAGCCTTTAGAGACATGTCTCATCACTTTGCAAGTGATAGACCCTGAATCAGAGGCCAGTTGACTGGGTTTTGAAATGTTTGAAAAATCTCTGAAAAGGGTGTTTAGGACAGGGCCTTAAGGGTTTGAATTTGAGTTTAAACTCTGGGTTTGGATTTGATTTGAAGTTTGAATTAATTTGGATTTGAATTGGATGGAGTTTGAGATTCAAATTGGTCATAGGTAGGAATCAAATTGAAATTGGAGTGAATTAAGTATAGGAATTGATTTAAAATTGAGGTTGATCAAAGGTGGAGGTTGATTTGAAGTTGGAGTGATCCTAAGATCTAGGATTTAAAGGGATCCTAGGCTCTAGAATAGGCTCTAAAGTCTAGTTCTATGAAAGATCCTAAAGTCTAGAGTGGATCCTAGGGTCTAGGATTAAATCTGGATTCTGGATGGGTCTTAGTGACCTCATACAAAAATGAGGTCAACATGTCATTAATTGATTCGTGGCGTTGTGCCACCAGGCTCGAGGAACCAGCCTCCTTAGGACACTTAGCCCCGCAGCCCGGAGTAGTCCAGCCGATAAACCAAATTAATGTAATTAAATTAGAAGTTTTAAAAGGTTAGATAATTAATAATTAATCTATTTTTAAGGTTTAACACCCCTTGGAATCCATTCGTGGCGTTGTGCCACCAGGCTCGAGGAACCAGCCTCCTTAGGACACTTAGCCCCGCAGCCCGGAGTAGTCCAGCCAATAAACTTCATCTTTAGGATGGTTGTTGTGTTTTAAAAGGTTTGTTGAATGTTTTAAACATTAAGTTAACATTTTCTGGAATTTTAGAATAATTTTGAGTTTCACGAATTTTTGAATATTTTAATCATTTAATTAAGGGGTTCAAAAATTGACATTTTAATTAAGATTAAATTCTGGACAGCTAGCATTTTATTAAAATACTAGACCTTACTACGATCAGTTAGAAGGTAAGTACGTTAAAATCGGATTTTTCTACATTTTATTACAAAGGTTTGAAGTTTTGAACTAGATTTGAACTATGGTTTGACCAATTTGTTGACTTTTTGAAATATTACATATTTCTGGAATTTAATATTTTTAATAAATATTAGACCTTATTAGGAGTTGAATGCAAGTGAGTTTGTTCAATTTTGATTTTTCTGGAATTAGTTATGAAGCTTTGAAGTTTAGGCTATTTAATGAATTATTGAAAATCCTTAATTAAAGGCCCCTTTTTGTGATTTTACTCCAAATGAGGTCCCAACTCCTTGAAATCAGCTCCAAAGGTCAGGAATGACCTAAGGAGAGATTCCCAAGTGTTTGGAAAGTTTTTGGAATTTTTAATAATTATTAATTAATTACATTAATAAAATATTGATTTTTTATTAAAATTAAATTAAGGGCAGAATTGTTGTCAAATCAAGGGGCTTTTAATTTTCATTGATTAAGCACTTGATTCTGGTCAGTTAGAGGGGTTTTATGTATTTTTTGGATTTAAAATGGATTTATTACATTTTCCGGAAGTTTTAAGGCTTAATTAGGGTTCAATCTTAATTAAGCTAATTAAGAGGATTAATGAATTCAAAAATCAGTAAAAAAAATTCCCTAAGGCTGATAATGTCACTATGTTTGAAATGTTCAAGTTTCAAGTTCAAATGAGGTGTATCCTAACCACAATGCATTTTCTAAGTTGTCTAACCAAAGTCCTTAATTATTGTCCTTACGGTGTCGCTAAATTTAATAGGCTTAAATCAAGTTTTCTCTAACCCTTAACTTAACATATATGCATCACACATAAGAACAATCAATTCCTAAATCTAGGAGAACCTAAAACTAGGTGGTGTGTGCACATCCTACACATGCAAATTAACTTAAAGCTTAATTAAGTAAGAGATTAATCAATAAATAATTAACAAAATAATTATTCATTGATTAATCAATATTCCCCAAACATTTCTATTCAATCATTCAATCCATGTTTAAAATCCCAAGGGATCTCTCAAATATTTAAGGATTTAGAAATATATATATTTTTAAAGTAAATTTTAAAATATATAAATGCATATATAAGTAAATATATATATTTTAAAATAAAATAATTGAAAATATTATTAAGAGAAATTTTGAGGGGTTGAGAGACCCACTGATTTTCAAAGTTATTATAAAAATAATTTTTAATTTTCAAAATAACTAATATAATATTAATTAAATATTAAATATAATTAAATAATTCAAATAAATCAATAATTAAATTTTAAAATTAATTTTAATTTAAAGTACTTAGAATTCCAAAAGTTTTGGTGTATTATTTAAATATTTCTGATTTAGAATGAATTTAATTTGAGTTTTTAAAGTTTAAGATTAATTAATTTAAAATTAATTAATAATTAAAATAATTAATAAATCAAGTTAAATTAGGTCATAAATAGTTCTAAAATTTTGAATTATTAGAATTTTCAAAGATATTTGAATTTAATTTTCATTTAATTTTAACTGAAATTTAACTATTTAAGATATAACATATATCTTAAATAGATTTAATTATAAATTAAAGTATTAATATATATATATATATATATATATATAATATATATATATATATATATATATATATATATATATATATATATATATATATATATGTACACAATTAAAATTAATTTAAAGTTCAATACATTCATACTATTTCTGAAATTTTAAAGTATTTTAAAATTTAAAATATAATATTTAATTACCTCAAAAATACTTAATTATATATAAATAAATACTAGTTTTAAAATATTTAATATTTAATACTTAACTAATTTAATATAAAAGTAATATTTTATATTGATATTAATTTTAAAATATAATAATTAATTTTGTGATAATTTTATTATATAAAATATTTTTTTATTAATTAAAATTAATTTTCTATTAATTTTAAAAGAAATTTGAATTTAAAAATGATTTAAAACTAATTTAAATCATTTTTAAATTGCTGGCGGCGGAAATGCCACGTGGCATTCTCTGGTTCGTTCAGCCGAAAAGCGGCGGCGGCATCATTACTGTCTGATTGAGAAAATGCGTGGCCCCACGCGTTTTCACTAATCCACGTCAGCAGCGGACATCCGCCGTTTGATCCCCCTCTCCTACGATCTGACGGCTGGGATCAAATCCCGCTGTTTGATTTCACTGGGGGAAATCGGACGGCGAAGAAGCAATCCCGCGTTTTCAAGGGAACGGCCAAGATCGAGCGGGATGGAGAGTTACACCGCAGATCAATCCGCGCGGTTTCAAGGTACCGTGGGAAGGCTCAATCCGGACCGTTGATCACGAGATCGACGGTCCGGAACACGCGAGATCCATGCACAAGCTGGACCGAAATCTTAAACTAGAAAATCAATTCGTTCTCTCAATATGCTTGATGGAATTAAATGAAATTTTAAACCTGGATTGCTTAAATGAACAGAATGTTTGGGGACATGTCCTTTCTCCTTGGAAATCACTTGATAAAAAGTTATTTAACACTAGGTGTCCTAGCTAGGGTTTGAGTTTTAAAGAGATCTCACCGATGGATTTTGGATTTTTTGATTCGGTTGCAGTTGTAGATTGTCCACGCTCCTATTTGTAGAAGACTCCCTGGCTCGAAAGCTCCTAGATCAACGGCAAATCAACTTGGACGGATTTCTGCTTAAGCTCGCCGGAATCCGGCCTCCGGCGAGCTTTGACCGGCTAGATCGAGCTGGGAATATGTTGAGAAGGATTTGTTGATCTCTGGGAGGAAAAATCCTGGGCTTGAGAGGCTCTGGATATTGAGATAGGGTTAGGGTTAGAATACCTCTCAAATGAGGGTTTACACCCTATTCAAACGTCCCATGGTTGGATCAATGGATAGGATTGACTCACCAGCTCCTTAGATGATGCCACATGTCCAGGGATTAGGTGGGAGAAGAGGACAAGGACGGGTACAAGGACATCCTAGGTGTAAAGCCATTTTTGTCCCCATTTGGACACATGGAGGGATGGGGACTGTTTGATCTGGATTCAAGGGTCAGGATTAATCCTAGGAAGCTTCTAGTAACTGTTCAAATGGCTGTGATTATTTAAAATCAAGTGGATTAGCTTAAGAGATGGAATTAGCCTCTTAAAGGACTCATTTGACCACCCATTGACTGTTTGACCAGTCAATGGGTCTAGGGGTGCTGAGGTGGCAAGCATGAGGGATTAATGAATTAACTTGGGAGAAATATCAATACCTAGGTTCAATTATTTAGTTAAAACAACTCATACATAAGTAGATTTCACCATATGTCAATGGTTGACCAAGTCAAAATTAAAGTGGTTTAACCTCAAACAAATTTGAATGGATTTCAATTAGTTTTGATATGAATTTGAAAGCTTGAATGGGTTAAATGGGTCAAATGGTTCAAGAGGGCTTAAATGGGCCCTTAAGCCAAAATTGGTTGACTTGGTCAACCGATTAGGTCCGGGGTTTGGAAATGGGTTCAATAGATTCAAAATGACATTTTGAGTCTATTGGATGTGGTCTCAAAGTCTAGGGAGGTCATTTGGTTCAAAACGCCTGTTCGGACCCTTAAAGGGCCATTTGGGTCAACTAGGTTGACTTGGTCAACTAGGTTGACCCAGGGCCTGGGAATGGGTCCAACAGGTTTGAAATGACATTTAAAACTTGCTGCAAGTGATTGCATTCAATTCGGAGTTCATTTGGTTCAAAATCACCATTTGAGTCCTTAAGGGGTATTTTTGTCATTTTGACCCCTGGTCAACTGGGGGTCAAAGTGAGTCCAGAAAAATACAGTTTAATGTTCAACATATTAAGATTAAAGGTCTGGAAGTGACTAGAGGCTTTGGTGAAGGCTCTAAGGTCAGAATCTTCAAAGTGATAGGTCCAGTGGCATAGGCTGTAAATATTTAAAGGTTTTACAGCCTGTGGATTTTGATTAAGTTTCTGGGGTTAGAGACATCAGAATGGGCTCAAATTTGGAGGGTTGCCTCCAGAGACATGTCCCATCAGTATGCAACTGACAGACTCTGAATCGAAGGTCATTTAACTGGGTTTCAAAGTGTTTGAAAATTCAACGGAAAAGGCCTTTAGGACAAAACCCTTGGACCTTGGATTTGGTTTGATTGAGCTAAGATCTAGGTAGATCCTAAGGTTTGAATAGAACATAAAATTAGGAATCTAAAAGAATCCTATTGGCTAAGAAATTCCTAGAACTTGGAATCTAGAAGAAGTTTAGGATCTAGAGTAGCTCCTAGGGTCTAAGCTCTAGAAGAATCCTAGCATAGATCCTAGGGTCAGGATTCTAGGAGGATCCTAAAATTTAACTTAATTTGAAAATTAAATTAATTTAGGATCAAGAGTAGTCCAAGTGACCTCATACAAAAATGAGGTAAACAGGGTTGTGTGTAAATACGCCGTAGGGATGTTTTGTGCATACGTCCACATTCACTAATCATTTTAACGTTGTTGCACAAACCTTCTTTCTAGGCCCCTTTTAAAGGTTGGCGCTCCCCAGTTTCACTTGTCACCTTCAAGTGTGGTTTGGGATACCAAAACTACTAACTCGAATTTCTATGGAATGTGATACTGGGTCCATTCTTGATATATATTTGTCAAATATAGTGGTGTTGATCCATGATCACTTTGTGAATTTTCCTATAAATTGTTGTTGTAATCTTTCTCTCTCCACAGTTTTATTCATGTGGCGAATATAACCTGGGTTATCAAAGCCAACAATTTCCCCCTCTCTTCAAAATAAAAAAATAATAAAAAAAAAAGGGAAGCTCTTAGTTGAGTAGAATCGGTCGCCCTTGTCACAGGTGGAACCCGGTTCTACACTCCAAGAGCCCAAAGTCTCTTAAAATTCTTTTCTTTCGAGAGGGAAGCTCTCAGTTGAGTATAATCGGTTGCCCTTGTCACAGGCGGAACCCGGTTCTACGCCTAAAGAGCCCAAATTCCCTCCAAATTCCCTTCTGTCTCTCCTAAAGCATTTCGATGACTGCTTAGGAGACGACTGTGTGTTCACTTCTTCGATTATGATTGTTCACTTTTAAAGGAATGTTATTCTTCCTTATTTGTGATGTGGTACATCTGGCTTTAGATGTTAACATCACTTCTTATGTGGATTGTGATCTTCGAGCAGAAAGTCGATCCGCTACTTTTTTCAAATGATATACTCTCTCATTGAGATCTTGCTTTTAGTTATAAGAACAACCTCTCTTGAATACATCAATGTTGCTTGTACGTTTCACAGGGTCCCATCAGTTAGCATGGGTATTACCACTGTGATTTCTTTAATAATCATGAATATTTTATGTGATGATTGTTGTTCTCAGTGGCAAGTGTGTTCCCTTGCCACTTCTATTACTGTTCCCTTAATGTGAGTTTTTTTTCTTTCTACTCGGTTGTTTGTATGTTTCTCTTCTTAGGGAGATATACATCAGTCGATTGCTTCATGATATGTGATTTTAATTTTACCTAAAGAAGTCCTACTTATGTTTTGATTACTCATGGCCACGACGATTTGTCCTCTACCATGTGGTAATTGAAATATAAGTTTGAGATTTCTTAGGCGATGGATTACCTACTTCTCTTTCCCTCACAGCACCACGTACTTGTGCGTCGGGTGGTTGTAGAGGTGATTTTCACTCTTTGTCTCGCCGTTGCGAATATGGTCAGGCAGACATTGAGTCGTCTCCATTCACTGTTTCGATCTGGTCAGGTGAATGTGAGATTTTGTCTTTTGTCCTGCTGTTTCGATCTAGTCAGGCAGACATTAGACTTTTTGGGAAGCTCTTTATTCGCTGTTGCGAATATGGTCAGGTGGATATTGAGCTATTCTCATTCGCCATTGCGAATATGGTCAGGTGAATGCTGAACTCCCTTTCTCTTTCCCCCTTTGTCTTGCTGTTTCGATCTGGTCAGGCGAACATTGGGTTGTCCTCATTCACTGTTTCGATCTGGTCAGGTGAATGTTGGACTTTGTCTTTTATCCCACCGTTGCGAATATGGTCAGGTGGACACTAGACTTTTGGGAGGGCTCATTATTCGCTGTTGCGAATATGGTCAGGTGGATTTTGAGCTATTCTCATTCGCTGTTTCGATCTGGTCAGGCGAATGTTGACTCCCCTTTCTGGTTGGGTGCCCGACAGAGTCCTTGGGAGGCATACTTCACCACCTCTTCATTCCCCCTGTTTTATTTTTCCTGTTTGGGGGTTGTTGAGTTTTCTGTTGATTCTTTATTTCGCTGTTTCGATCTGGTCAGGCGAGCATTGAGTCTTTCCCCATTCACTGTTTCGATCTGGTCAGGTGAATGTGGGATTTTCCTTTTCCCTTCCGCTCTGCTGTTTCGACCTGGTCAGGCAGACGGTTGGTTCTCTTTTTTCACTCATGTTCACTATTTCGATCTGATCAATTGAGCATTGAGTCTTTCCCCATTCACTGTTTCGATCTGGTCAGGTGAATGTGGGATTTTCCTTTTCCCTTCCGCTCTGCTGTTTCGATCTGGTCAGGCAGACGGTTGGTTCTCTTTTTCCACTCATGTTCACTGTTTCGATCTGGTCATGTGAGCATCCAGTCTTTCCCCATTCACTGTTTCGATCTGGTCAGGTGAATGTGAGATTTTCCTTTTCCCTTCCGCTCTGCTGTTTTGATCTGGTCAGGCAGACGGTTGGTTCTCTTTTTCCACTCATGTTCACTGTTTCGATCTGGTCAGGTGAGCATTGAGTCTTTCCCCATTCACTGTTTCGATCTGGTCAGGTGAATGTGGGATTTTCCTTTTCCCTTTCGCTCTGCTGTTTCGATCTGGTCAGGCAGACGGTTGGTTCTCTTTTTCCACTCATGTTCACTGTTTCGATCTGGTCAGGTGAGCATTGAGTCTTTCCCCATTCACTGTTTCGATCTGGTCAGGTGAATGTGGGATTTTCCTTTTCCCTTCCGCTCTGCTGTTTCGATCTGGTCAGGCAGACGGTTGGTTCTCTTTTTCTACTCATGTTCACTGTTTCGATCTGGTCAGGTGAGCATTGAGCCTTCCCTCATTCACTGTTTCGATTTGGTCAGGTGAATGTGGGATCTTTCTTTTCCCTTCTTCTTCTATTTCGCCGTTTCGATATGATCAGGCAGACAGATGATTTCTTTATATTTGATTACTCTCCCTTATTGCTTTTTCTTTGATTATTGTTCTCTATTATTTCCTTTGATTTCTAAGTTACTTCTGACTTCCCTTCTCCTCACGTCATCTTCTTATTTTCCAGATGATCGTTGAGTTTCCTTTAGATCCTTCCTGATCTTGTTTCGATACTACTCCTATCAGCATTAAATCTCTTTCTCCTATTCTGCCATTGTTATTGGGCAGATAGTTGAGCTACTTTCTCTGATTCACTCTCATTGTTGATCTTGTCCTGTTAGTTGACCTTGGGGTTGTATCTTCCTAGAGTTAGGAAGGTCAATGCCAACACGTACGATTCACTTGTTGTTCGCCGTACCTGTTGGGGGTCCGTTTGTTGACCTCGTTTCTCGTACGTGTGCCCTCGAGGATCTCCGAGAGATTTAATTGAACATCGCCGAACCCAATTTAAGCTCGAGTCAACTCGAATCGAGTCGAATTGGGACCGACTAGGTTTGATTAAACTCGATCGATGTCTGCGAGGCCCGTCGAGAGCGATTTGAGTTTAATCGGCATTAATTTTAGTCTAATTTCCATTAAATTATTCTAGTCAAGCTGCGTCGAGTCCGAGTTCTTTCGATCTGGCCCAAGTTAAGTTTAATTTGAGACTCAATCTTACCTAACCTAGCTTAAAATAATTCTGATTAAACTCCAATACACTTTTTGATGAATTCAAACTTAAGGCTCATATCAGGAATTCGATCGAACGATCCCGATCGAATGGGCGGTTGACACGGCCCTTTTCCCTCATACTCGCAATCTTCCTCAGGCAGAACGTCGATTTGAAGCAGAGGGCAGACTCCTTTTGCGTGTTTTAAGTCGCTGTGACCACGGATCGGAGAGGGCGGGCTTCCTCTCTCGGCAACAAGTTTCGTTTTACCCAAAATGAGGCTCCGAGCGGGGCATAGAGACTCTAGCTCTTGCACTCTCTCTCGCCTTCTCCCCTGCTCTCTTTCTCCCTCTCTGGATCCCGCTCTCTTTCACGGTGCCAAGACCGAACTTCACGCTCTCCCTCTCAATCTCTCAGTTCCGAACCCCTCCCACGCCTCTTCTCGCAAGCCCTAGGAGGAAACCCGACACCTCCCTCTCGGTCTCCTCTGTTCGCACGACTCCAACCAGCCCGACCTCCTTCGCCCTGTTCGCGAGCTAGGTCCGACAACTTGACGCCTGGACCGATCGCTGCTTCGGCGAAACCGCCCCGACGCCAGCTCCCGTCGCCCCCCCTGTTCGCGCGATCCCAGCCCGGACCGACTTGGACTTCGCCTCCTCTGTCTTCGTCTGGACCGAGCAAGCTCTCCCTTGCAAGGTGAGTATCTTTCCTCTCTTCTCCTTCTCTTGGTCCCTCCATTTCTTCTTGTTCTTCCTCTTTTCTTGGTCTTCTTCTACCTCTCTTTCATTCTCTATTTCTTCCCCTTCGCAAACAAAAAAAAATCTGAGAATAGATTTTGTTTGAATTTTGTTTCTTTTTGCTTCATGTATGTGTATTTGTGAGATGACTATTGCACAAATTCTAGGTAGTTTTGTGAGGCTTTGGGGTGTGTATGTCATCACACCTCTAAGCTTTTCTTTTCATTTTATTTCCAAGTGAAGATGCATACTCTCCATGGTAAATTCTACAATAGCATTAAGCTCTTTGCAAAAACAAAAATCTGAGAATGAATTCGCTTTAAGTTGTTCTTGTGGTCTTTATGTTTATGCCTCTTTGATGAAGGAGATTGCTTAGAAAACTTTGCTTGAGGTTTTTAGGTGTGAACCACTTTCTCTTTGTTTATTTGTTCCACATGAGCTTACAAAGTTGCACCTCTAATGTTTGATGGAATGCTCCCAAGAGAAAATCATAGGTGTTTGCTTGCATTGAGACCTTGTATGTTGAATCAACTCATATGGAAGTTCATGCAAAATTTTTTTTTAGAGATTTATCAACAAAGATCTAAAAAAAAATCTAAAAATCATTGATTTTTAGATTCGTATGAGATCTTTTCAAACTTGATATATATCGCCTAGCTTTGTTATATTCATTTAGTCATTAAATAATGAATTATTTTGGAGAGATCGTTCTTGGGAAGGTTTGGATATGTTCGGTTCTTGCCTCATTCTATCAATGTGATATGGGTAAAATGTCTTTATAATATCATTTCTTGTGTTAATGCTTACTTAGTCATTTTCACCCAATTGTCCCCTTGCATTTATTGATTTTATGGGATATCTTATGGTGATAGAAATTGGATGCATTTATGTAAAGCTAGCTTGTAATCACATTGCTATTAGTTATTTATTGCAAAGACTTTTAAAAGTTCTCCTTCTATTGTTATATGAAAATCGATCGAAAATACTACATTCCTTTAAGGATCCATGTAATTCGTTGAATGAGATGTTGCTATGACAAATGTAAGATAGCTTCATGGTGCATTCTCATTATACTCTGTGTATGCATATTTTTCCACATTTCGAATTAATGAGAAAATCATATCAATATAAAAGAAGGAAATTGAACATTTAGCTTTAAGAGTCTCTTTTATGGAATTGGAATAAAAGCGCTAGGGTTATTTTCATTGGATTTTCTAGAATAAGATGGTGATACTATAATTTTTGTTAAACTCTAGCTCTCAAATTTGGAATTCATCGTGGTAATTTCATGCATGGATCATTCTTTAGTGTGTAGGTCAAATACTTTGTTGGAGAATTTCACATCACATTATTGTGAGTTACTTTTTTTTGTTAAAGTCGTTTTCTCTTTAGGAAGTTTTGTTATTATAAAATTAAAAAAAAAAAAATACTTAAGCATGAAAGTCTGAGATTGTCTTTTCTTTACAAAGTTTAAACTTCGTGCAAATGATATAGTGAAGTTTGTTTTACATATACCTTGAAACATGCTTGATTGGAATGTGGTTAGCATAGCTTTGTGCTCAATATCATGAGCCAAACTTGAAGGAGTGTAATTGATATCCATTAAAACACTTGCAAAATCATATGTTTGATACTATCAAAGTAAGCTTACAAATTTATGTTAAAATGCCCTTGGAGATATTTGCTAACTTATGAGTAGAAACTAGAAGTTTGTTGAAAAATTGTTGTATACCTCATATCTTAAATCTATATCCTCGTGTCTTAAATCTATGTTGCGCCGTGATGATATCATGCTCTTTTCCCTTTAGTTTTAAAATGAAGACATGATAGTTTCTTCCTTTTTGCTAAGTACATGTGGCTCAAATATTGGATTGAAAGTCTTACGTCATACAATTCTATCTTTCTTTATTCATGATTGGACAAAAAAAAAAGGATTGAATGATTGTATAGTTATTTTCTCTAATTTTACCTCATGAAAGCATATGTTTCTTGTCTCCTGCTGGCAGTTACATTTGTCGTTTTAACGCCATATGAGTATTCATTTATTTTCGCATTTGGAGAAGTCTGAACTTACAAATATTTTCTTGATGTTGCATATATGATTAACAATGATGGTTTATGTACTTATGGTTGGAAACTAGTTCATCTCACTACGAATAGATTTTTCTTCCGTTAGCATTTAAGGTAGCATACATTTATGAATTTCTTCATTGATTATTGAAATTGTTTTTTTGGAGAAGTCGAATAGTCTCTTCTTCCCTATTATTTGTAGTTCTTTGTTGAAAAGATAAAATGTTTTAGAAGGCTTTAAGAATTATTTCTGCATTGTAGAATTTTGTGAATGTCTTTATGGTTGAAAAGTTTTAGAAAACGTTTGGTAGTAAAGGGTTTTATGGATGTTTTGTTTTACTAATTATTTTTGCATCGAAAGGTTTTATTAAAGTTGTTTTTGTGAATGTTTTGTGATGAATGCTTTGCAATGAGAGGTCTTTATAAAACCTTCTTGTTGGAAAGCTTTGGGTTTTTATACCCCACTCCAAATGAGAGGAGGCACTTGATTTGTGGGTTGTTGGGTAGAATTTTTGTGTCAAAAAGAGATTTTGGAGGAAGATTTTTGTAGGGTTTTGAGTCAAAACTAAAAGAAAGTTTTAGTAGATAGTTTGTGTATAATTTCGTGTGGCATTCAATTTAGAGATTTTCCTAGAGTCTTTTGAGGCTTCTAGTTTGGGGATCCGCTTAGTATAGTAAGATCCCTTAGTAGTTTTGTAGAATAAGGTAGCGTTTAGTATGCAAGTCATCTTGTTATTGATCCTTACTAATTTGTTAGAAGACAAGTGTTAAAAAACAAAAGAAAAGAGATTTTAGTAGATAACTTCTGGGGGGAATTTAGTAGTAGTCTATTTGGAAGTTCTTGTAAGTCTTTTTGAGATCTATAGGATGAATTTTGGAGAGTTGAAGCTTTGATAGTTTTATATTGGGGGGTCTTCAGTGTCTGTTTGGAAGCGAGTTGAATTTTCCTCCCCGTAGTGTTAGCTTCTAAGAGTAAATGAAGTGTTGGATAAGTTCAAGACAGAAGAAATCTAGTTGTAGGTTCAGCCTTAGAAGTCTATCTCCCTTAGTTTATCTGGCCTTGGTTTAAGGTGTGTTGGGGGTAGTCAAGTCAAACATATCAAGTGTCTCGTTTGGAGTGGGAACAGCAAAGGGCATTGGTTGTTGCTTTAGGATACACTTGTCTTTAAAGAAGTGTGTCCAAAACAACAATGCCTACATCCCTTTTTCGTGTTCGACTTTTCGCTCTCTTTCTTTCTTTTTGCATTTGATCTCCTTTTACTTCACCGTTAACTTTCCTCGTTGTTTCTTTCGTGCTTTTGATACTACGCACTTGCAAACTAAGGAAGATCCACAGACATACGACTCGATAAATAATAAAAGGTACGTTCTTTTTCTTTTATGCATTTCAATTCTTTCACTTTATTAATTGCTTATAGAACTGCTCTAATACACTCCTCTTTTGTTTCTTGCGAGGTAATATTTTGGGAAAGCAATGGATAAGGAGCACTTGGAACTGGAGCTAGGACAAACGGATCCGAGCATCAGTCGTCCCTACCCATCTGGTAGGGGCGCTACGGGCGGAACCAGCGGGTCGTAGCCCCCGGTGCTGTAAGTTTACTAAAACTTAGAAAACCTTTAGGGGCTTAGATGATTGTACGCCTCCTTCCCTTAGGGCCTTAGAAACTTCAATTATAATTAGGATTGCTTTTTGTTTTTCTTGTTTAGATCCCTAAAATCCTATGACATCCGTATAGAAGTCTTAGGAATTAGAAAATAACAACATTTTTAGTCCTACAACAATAGTGACATCTAAGGACAAAAATTAAGGACCGAGTCTTAGAAAACATAGACTTAGGGTGCATGTTCCTTATAGGATAGAGACCATAAAACAAAAAAAACCTAGCGACACGTTTTCCTAAATTTGGATTTTCTTTTCTTAATTCATTAATAATCAACTAATCAATCTTAACCTAATTCATAAAAATATGTTAAAACACATAATCCTTAATTAAACTATTATTAATTTTTAATAATCATTAAACTTTAAGATCTAAAATGCAAATCTAAAGCAAGTCTAATTAATTTAATAATTAACTCTTAACCAATCTAAAATCTAAGAGATGTAGATTATATTAGGAGATTAAGCTACAAATTAAATTCATTAGGATTAAAATATTCTTAAAGATCAAACCTTAGAATAATCTTTTAAAAGTAATCAACAAATCACTTAATACACAACAACCCGCTCCAAAAATGAAGTTTATTGGATGGACTACTCCGGGCTGCGGGGCTAAGTGTCCTAAGGAGGCTGGTTCCTCGAGCCTGGTGGCACAACGCCACGAATGGATCTAATGGAGCGTCAAAACCTAAAAAATTAATTTTTCTAATTGGCATAATTCAAACTTGATTAATAAATGATTTAATTCACCTTTTTCATTTCTTTTAATAACAAACCACAATAATCAAACAAAGTTAATTATCACTGGGTAACCCAGGCCTACGAGGCTATTAAGTTAGTCCCAATGAGGGTGAAATAAACCTCACGGCCTCGGTGTGAAACAAAGGTGGTAATTAATCAAACACTAAAAATAAAAACCATCTTTAAAATCAACCTTAAAATACTAAGATTTGAATCTTAACTAAAATTTTCTTTGCCCTTTTCAACAAACAAATATACACACAACTCTAACTAAACTAATCCTATATAGGACTTACCAAAACCACACAGCTTTCACACATATAGATGAGTTTGCTAGGACACGACTAGTAGCTTTAGGTTAGGCTGTTGTTCTGCTTTACTTTTCTGTACGTTGTTGTGACGCTCTGCATGTGACCCGTGTGCTGTTTGTTTTTGCTACCTGTTGTAGCATTTCTGTGATGATTGTTCCCGTACTGTTTTCTAGCTTTCCTTTCTGTACTGTGGTTGTGACGTTAGAATACCCATAGGTTAGGCACGCTCTTTCATACTAATGCTGTCTTCCTGCAGGTGGCCGTGCTCATATAATGCTATTAAAAGGGGGGGCTAAAAATTAATAATCATATATAACTGCTTTAGGTACCTGCTTCAGCCGCTTAGCCCCCAATAATCAGAGCACGGCCAAGTGTGATTTATTTTTCAGCATTTTCATATATATAACTGCTTGGATGGATTTTTATTATAACTGCTTAGGATAACCCCTGCAGGAGAGTCTAGATTTTCTATTTTTAATAATGTGATGTATTTGAGATGTAAATGTTGTGAAAATTTAAAATAAGGCATTTTTAAAGAGATAGGAATCCAAAGGGAAAAGTAAACCACTACAAGGGGTTTTTTTTTTTCATTTGGATATCCTTTTGGAGCACTCACTACGAGGAGTCCAAAGGAAAAAGTAAACCCCTACAGGGGGTTTCCTTTTTCATTTGGGTGTCCTTTTGGAGGAGTCACTACGAGGAGCCAGAAGAAAGAATGAAGACGATCCAAAGACGAATCAAGGAAGTGAAGAAGAAGAGTGAAGATAAAAATGTCTTATTTTAAGATTTGCGTCATTTCCGAGTTGTTGTCGGTGGAGCCCGGCCACCATTCCTTACTGTACTATGTGATGTAATATTAAATGGCACTTGCCATGGACACTCTTTTCTGTGGGATTTTGTTGTTTCTGTTGTGTTTTGTTTACTTTGATTGCGCAATAGAACCAGCATGCTTTTCTTAGGTTTCTTTTCTTGCATGTGCTTGTGTCTGACCGCTAGGCTCTTTAGGGATAAAATTTTTTATACTCATAATTACTAAATAAAAATTTTAAGATTAATTCATATAGAAACCATAACGACTCTAGGGAATAGCCGGAATCGTCCGGGGGCGCATGCACGCATTCTCTCTTCTTTTAGACAAGCTTCCCCGCCTGCGGGTAGAGTCCGGATAATCTGGCCTATGAGGATGAAGTGCCGGACCTGGAGAAGTTTAGTCATTCAAAATTTATTTTTATAAAGCCTTTTTTAAAATTCATACATATCTGATTTGAAGACTTTAATCAGCATAAATTGCATTAGTAACTAATTAAAATTAAGATTTAATTGCACTAGTTTTAGAAGCATCATACCACTCATAAGTGTGGGATCAATTAGGGATTTCTCTAATTTGTCAATCCCAAATTTAGTGTCTAAACTATCCACCCTTCTTCATACAGACTGGACAGCATGGATTTTATACGATTAGGTGGTTTTAGCTGGCTTCCTTTGTCAGACAAGGAATAAGACCAGATTGTATTAGCTAGGTCGTAGATGTTAGTGTTGTGTGTGCAACACTACATCTTTTATAGATTTAGGGTCTAAAGGTGAGTGGTACGAGTGTACCCCTATACACCTTATTTGTGGGTAAGCTATCCATCCTTTTAGAAGCTATAAATCCTACCCATCCGCGTCACACAGATGACGCCACCTCCCTCTTTCTCTCGTGCATGTCTGAGTGCGTTGTCCCTCTTTCTTTTCTCTAGTTTTCACTTCTCTTAGCCGGCCGGATGTTGACTGAACCCTGTATGACTGATCGAGCCAAGTTGGGACATTCTCCTTTGATTAGGAAAACCTAGAAAATCCCCTTGCACTAAACCCAATTGAGAAGATAATCTAACATCCCTAATCGAGAGTTTTCTTAGATCAAAGTCTAAGATGTAATTAACTACGGGGGCTTGCGCCCGTAGGAAACCGATCCCCACAATCAAATAAACCCTATTCGGTGCTGATGTATCGAATAGGGGAAATCTCGTGAACTTTTGGGTTATAGATATTATTATCCATCGAGATTGGTTGGTGAAAGCTGCTATTCTCCATGGCTAATTGTATCTATAACTCCATCTGCTCTTCCATCGGCCTGCTTGTGTCGAGTGTAAAGGTCTACGATCATTTTGTTCTACGGGATAGTGTGATCGTACCCTTTGCATTCGAACCACACGAGCGGAATCCTTTTGGAGACCCACACCGGACCACCACTTAAGGCCCTGCGCTCCACCAGGTATCCACCTAAGGCCAGGACTTCCACCGGACAATCACTTGTCGTCGTTGCTGCATCGAACAACCACCTGAGGCCCGGACTTCTTCTGAACCACCACTTAAGGCTCTGCGCTCCACCAGGCAACCACCTAAGGCCAGGACTTCCACCGGACAATAACTTGAGGCCCGGACTCCGCCGAACCACCACCTAAGGCCCGAACTTCCTTCGGACCACCACTCAAGGCCCTGAGCTCCACTAGTCCACCGCCTGACACCCGAACTTCTATAGAAGTATCGCCTTCCTACTACAGTTTTTTAGACCCTGGTCTCCTGTCAACTACGGTCCTCTCGACCTCCGTCACCTACTACGGTCACTCCGAGCTCCATCATCAAACAACGGTCTTTTAGACCCCGATCTCCTGCCAACAAAAGTCTTTAAGACCTTGGTCTCTTGCCGACTACGGTCCTCCCGACCTCCGTCTCCTACTACGGTGACTCCGACCTCCATCATCAGACAACGGTCTTTTAGACCCCGATTTCCTGCTAACAACGATCTTTTAGACCTTGGTCTCCTACCGACTACGATCCTTCCGACCTCCGTCGCCTACTACGGTCACTCCGACCTCCATCATCAAACAACGGTCTTTTAGACTCCGATCTCCTACCAACAATGGTCTTTCATACCTTGGTCTCCTGCCAACTATGGTCCTCCCGACCTCCGTCGCCTACTACGGTCACTCCGATCTCCATCACCTGACAACGATCTTTCATACTCCTATCTCCTGCCGACTACGGTCCTTCAAACCTTCGTCGCCTACTACGGTTCTTCCGACCTCCATCAGTAGACAACGGTCTTTTTGACCCCGATCTCTTGCCGACTACGGCCCTTCCGACCAAACAAATATGTATATGTAACTCCCACCATGTAATGCACTTTATATGATGTACATTTGTTACATCAATCCAAGGCCTTCTTCCAAGGAAGGGCCTCATTTGTAATCGACTACAAATACTAGTGGATTCATTCAAACTAGGCCAGGCCCAGTGGTTTTTCCCCCTTTTCAGGGGTTTCCACGTAAAAATTCTGGTGTCTCTTATGAACGCTACACCCTCTCTCTTATCTGATTGTGTGCTGGATCTTCGTGAAATATTAAGACGTTAAACTATATATTTTTCTACCGCCGCGAATATTCCAGGACGCAACAATAATAATAGAGAATAATACTTTTCTTTTTTAATAATCACTGAAGTAGGATATTAGCTTCATATCTGATAAGTATTCTGAGATTATTCGAGGTTGTCATAATTGTACTAAACTTTATTAAAAATTAATTATTTTAAATATAAACTTTATATTAAATTTTTTCTTAAATATATAATAACTTAAAAAATTAATTTAAACTACTAAAATTTGCAAATTAAATCCTTAGTAACATATTAATTCAAAAAATGTTATTTATTCTTTAATTTTATTAATTTTAAATTATATTAGTTTTTATTTTTAATTAAAATAAAATAGTATTTAAAATAAAAAAAAATTACTTAAGTTTCTCTCAAACCACTTAATTTATATTAACCCACTAATTTTTTATATACAAAATATTTACTATTATATATAATATTAAATTAAAAGAGATTTAAATAAAATATTAAATTCCAAAAAAAAAAAATTTCGTTATTAGAAACCATAAAAATCCGATTTAAGTGGAAGTTTCAAATAAATTATTATTTTTTATAATTAATTATTAAATTATTATTGCGTCCTGGAGTGTTCACGGCAGTAGAGAAATATATAGTTTAACGTCTTAGCATTGTGCGAAAATCTGGCACGCAATCATATAAGTGAGAGGGTATAGCGTTCACAAGAGACACCAAAGTTTTTACAGGGAAACCCCTGAGAATGGGGAAAAACCACATGGCCTGTTCCAGTTTGAATGAATCCGCTAGTATTTATAGTCGATTACAAATGGGCATTTCTTTAGGAGAAGGCATTAGCTTGATGTCACAAATGTACATTATATAGAGCACATTACATGGTGGGAGTTACAATAATCAACATAGATATGTTTATTTGGTTTGAAAGGTCATAGTCGGCACGAGACAGGGGCCCGAAAGATCGTTGTTGGCAGGATACCGGGGTTAGAAAGGCTGTTGTCTGGTGATGGAAGTCGGAATAACCATAGTAGGCGACGGAGGTCAGAAGGATCGTAGTCGATAGGAGCTGGGGTCTAAAAGACCGTTCTCTGGTGATGGAGGTCAGAAGGATCATAGTAGGTGACGGAGGTCGAAAGGACCGTAGTCGGCAGGAGACCGGTGTCGGAAAGACTGTTGTCTGTTGATGGAGGTCGGAAGGACCATAGTAGGCGACGGAGGTTGGAAGGACTGTAGATGGCAAGAGATCGGGGTCAGAAAGATCGTTGTATGTTGATGGAGGTCGGAATGACCATAGTAGGTGATGGAGGTCAGAAGGATCGTAGTCGATAGGAGACCGGGGTTAGAAAGACCGTTGTCTGTTGATGGAGGTCAGAATGACCATAGTAGGCAACGGAGGTCAGAAGGACCATAGTCGGCAGAAGACCGGGGTCAGAAAGACCGTTGTATATTAATGGAGGTCGGAAGGACCATAGTAGGTGACGGAGGTCAAAAGGTCCGTAGTCGGCAAGAGACCGGGGTCGGAAAGAACGTTGTTTGTTGATGGAGGTCGGAAGGACCATAGTAGGCGACGGATGTCGGAAGGACTGTAGTCGGCAGGAGACCAGGGTCAGAAAGACCGTTGTATATTGATGGAGGTCGGAATGACCATAGTAGGTGGCGGAGGTCAGAAGGACCGTAGTTGGTAGGAGACCGGGGTCAGAAAGACCGTTGTATGTTGATTGATGTCGGAAGGACCATAGTAGGTGAAGGAGGTCAGAAGGACCGTATTCGGCAGGAGATCGGGGTCAGAAAGACCATTATCTGTTGATGGAGGTCGGAAGGACCATAGTAGGCGACAGAGGTCAGAAGGACCGTAGTCGGCAGGAGACCGAGGTCAGAAAGACTATTGCTTGTTGATGGAGGTCCGAATGACCGTAATAGGCGCCAGAGGTCAGAAGGATCGTAGTAGGCAGGAGACCGAGGTCAGAAAGATGGTTGCCTGTTGATGGAGGTCATAAGGACCATATTAGGCGATAAAGGTCAGAAGGACCGTAGTCAGCAAGAGACCGGGGTTAGAAAGACTGTTGTAGTCGGATGGCTCTCTAGTAGAACTCTGGGCGTCATGTTGTGGCATAGTAGGAGTTCGGGCCTCAGGTGGTGTCCTTGTGGAGCATAGGGCCTCAAGTGGTGGTTCGGTGGAAGTTCGAGCCTTAGGTGGTGGCCTGGTGAAGCACAGGGCCTCAAGCAATGGTCCGGTGGAAGTTCGTGCCTCAAGTGGTGGTTCGGTGGAGCCACAACATCAGGTAGTGGTCCAGCGGAGGTGAAGGCCTCCACTGGTGGTCCGGCTGAGGTGAGGGCCTCAAGTGGTGGTTCGGCGGAGAAAAGACATAAGACGATGGTTCGGTGGAGATAAGGACCTCAAGTGGTGGTTCGGCGGAGCAATGGCGTCAGGCGGTGGCCCGGCGGAGGTGAGGGCCTAAAGTGGTGGTCCGGCAGAGCAACGGCGTCAGGCGGTGGCCTAGCGGAGGTGAGGGCCTCAAGCGGTGGTCCGGCGAAAGTTTGGCGGAGCAACGACGTCAGGCGAAGGTCCTGTTGCAACCCATGACCCCGAGTTTGAGATTTTGATGATGCCAAATAATGAGTGTTTTGGAACCGCTTTTCATTGATTATTATTTTATCTGTTATTTTTCTTGAGCACTAACATTTCAGGAAGATCACAAGTGACTCAGGAAGAAAGGAAGACTCAAGACCGGGTAGATTAGGAGTATGAGTCAAATATTGTATTTTTCATTTATTGTATTTTTTACTTTATTGAGTCTGGCCACAAAATGCGTAAGAGTAAGAGCAACCATGCACACACACAGGGGGAGAGTTCTTTTTTAACTGCAAAAATAACTAAAATCTTCTCTGTAGATCGTACTGTACGATTTTATTTCGTACTGTACGATCCAAGCTATGTGGAAAATTCTGTGAATAGATCGTACTGTACGAAGTCTTTCGTACTGTACGATATGTTCAGATCCAAAACCCTAGCCGTGACATAGTTTAAGTAAGTGATTTTGCGCCGTTCGTACTGTACGAACAAGTTCATACTGTACGATCAGTTTTTAATACTTACTTAAATTAACCCGTGATTAGTGCATGTAATCCAGGGCTAATGAAAATTTGAACATCGTACTGTACGATAGTAATCATACCATACGATGAACAGAGACGACATCCGATCGTCCAGACCATCGTCCTGTACGAGTAGTATCTTGTTGGATCGTACCGTACGATATTAGATCGTACAGTACGATTTATTTTTATACTGTTTGTACATCTTCGTACCAGGACGACGGCTGTTTGTGAAGATCGTACTGTACGATGTTGAATCGTACTGTACGAACAGTAACGGCTAATTTTGAAATCAGAGATTTTTGGAGCCCGTTTTTAGATGTCAATCAACTCTTTTTGGGTAAGAATTACAGAGGGGGTGAACGTGGTTAGAGAGGGATTCCAAGGGAGAAAACTCTAGAGAAATTCTTGAGGGTTGAGAGAGGAAGGAGGAGGTGAGCGTTGTGAGGGAGAAGAGGTGTGAGGGAGATCACACGGTTGCTCCAAGCTTGCTGCATCTTGCTCCTCCTGTGGCCCGAGAAGGATTTGAGGAAGGATCTCCAAGGGAAAGGCTCGTCTACATCCGTTACCTCGAGGTTCTCTGCCTTCTCCAGGAGGGAGAAAAACGAGAAGGTTCTCTGCCGTCGCCAAGAGGGTGAAAATAGAGTTTGGTATTCCGCCACGCCGGTTGGTGAAAGGGAGGTTTGTACAGGCTTCTCCGCCTTGCCGAGGGGTGCAAAAGGAGAACTATTTTGATAGTGAAAATCTTGGAGTGGAGGACTCCGGGGAGTGGATGTAGGTCATATTTTGACCGAACCACTATAAAATTCTCGGTGTGTTCTTTCCTTATCGTTATTTACTTTTTGCTTGCATTTTAAATTTGTCATATCTATTGCATGTGAAATTTTGTGAAAGAAAAAAAATTGCATAAATCTTTGTTTTAAAGTTTCAAAAACAACAAAAAAATTAGAACTCTTGTTTAGGGTTAAGTTTATTATTAAGAAGTTTTTACAATTCACCCCCCCTCTTGTCGTTTAGTAATTTCAATTGGTATCAGAGCTTATTTTTCAAAAATAGTGTTTTAGAAAACCTTGAAAAAACGATCATGTCAAACTTTGGTAATCGTAACACTGCGGAGGGTTATTCAATAACTCGTCCACCACTTTTTGATAACATTCCGTTTGATTTCTGGAAAATTAGAATGTCTACATTTTTGCAATCTATAGATTACCGCATGTGGATGTTAGTAAATGATGGATATGTTGCACCGTTTAAGATTGTTAATGGTTTGAAAACTTCTGTACCTTTTATTGAATGGAGCAATGAGGATAGGGAATTAGCCCAACTGAATGCTAAGTGCTTGAACTGCTTTTTTTGCGCATTGAAATCTGAGGACTATATGAGAGTATCTACTTGTGTTTCTGGTAAGGAGATTTGGGATAGACTGTGCATCACATACGAAGGAACAAACGAAGTAAAACAGTCTAGGCTTAACATTCTACTGCATGATTATGAATTATTCCGTATGAAACCTAGCGAAACAATTTCTGACATGTACACTAGGTTCACCCAAATTGTGACATCATTGCATGCATTAGGTAGAGAAATTTCAAATTCTGAGAAAGTGAATAAAATTCTTAGATGCCTACCTAGTTCCTATGATGCTAAGATAACTGCTATCACTGAGTCTAAAGATCTTAATGTTTATTCTATTGATAACCTCCTTGGGTCACTCATTGCATACGAGTAAGGAGTGAGCCAAAGGCAAAGTGATGCAGGTGAAAAGAAACAGGAGCGGACGGTGGCATTAAAAGCTAGCAACTCAGAAAGTGAAAGCTCTGCAGGGAGGAAGATGATGAGATAGCACTGATGACCCGACAGTTCAAAAATTTCCTGAAAAGAAAACAAAAGCGTCATCAGAACAGCTGGAATAAAGGTAAGAGCTCAAGGTCCAATAAGGTTTCATCTGATACAATTTGCTTTGAGTGCAGGAAGCCAGGTCACCTTCGAGCCGATTGCCCTAATCTGAAGAGTCAACCAGCAAAGGAGAAAGGAGATGACAAAGTTAAATACAAGAGAGGAAAGACAAAGACACAGAAAGCTTTTTGGGCCGACTCTGCCTCAGAATCATCAAAAGAAGAAGCAGAGGAGGAGGTAACAAATTTGTGTCTTATGGCTAATGATAACCTTGATCAATTGGATCAAGATGAGGTATGTCAACTTTCTTATGATGAATTACTGCTTATTTCTGAGAATATTCAGGACTCGTATAGGAAACTGAAGAAAATGCATGCTAAACTTAACATTGAATTTAGTTTCTTACAAATTGAGCATGCTAACTTAGTTAAAGAAAATTCTGATTTAGATAAAGATCACATGTTACTTCTTGATGAGTATGACGCATTAAATAAGAAGCATATTGAACTAATTGAAGCGCATGAATCCTTGAAAACATCACATATTGAACTAGATGTAGAGTTTGAAAAACTAACTGCACTTGCATTAGAAGTAGATCATAGTGAGCACTTGCTATTGATAGAAGTTGATGGATTGACAGCTCAAAATAAAACTTATAGTGAAAAGATAAAAGAATTAGAAAATGAAATTGCATCACTCACAGTATGCCATCCTAGAAAACCCCCAACACAGCATGCATTTCAAAACCCTAGGAAGAGGCACCACCATACTCATAGATTAGTAAATCCATTTCCTGGTGTTAGGTGCTTCTCTTGTGGCATGTTAGGTCACATAGCCCGCACATGCACAATTCACCGTAGGACACACTTAGTATGGAGACCTAAACTGCATCCATCACAGCATAACATGCATACATCTCATTCATGCAATATAAGGAGGAACCCAAACTCACTTGGGTTCCCAAATCTAATCTTTGAATGAAATTGTAGGGATGCTCTCACAAAAGACCCAGTGAGAGCATGTGGTACCTGGATAGTGGCTGCTCGCGACACATGACTGGAGATATGAAGAAGTTCATCCTATTAGAGACCTAAAGAGCAAAGTGTTGTTGGAATAAAATGGGTCTTCAAGAATAAGGTGAATGATTCAGGAACAATAATAAGGAATAAAGCAAGGCTAGTAGCTAAGGGGTACAACCAGATTGAGGGAATAGACTTTGAAGAAACCTTTGCCCCGGTTGCTAGACTAGAAGCCATAAGAGTGCTCTTAGCTTTTCCTTGCTTCAAGAACTTTAAGTTATATCAAATGGATGTGAAGAGTGCATTTTTGAATGGGGTAATTAAGGAAGATGTCTACGTTGAGCAACCCCCGGGATTTGAAAACTCACAATTTCCAAACTATGTATTCAAATTAAAAAAGGCACTATATGGATTAAAGCAAGCACCTAGAGCATGGTATGAAAGACTTAGCTCATTTCTTTTGGATAGAGGATTTCAAAAGGGTAGTGTAGATACTACACTCTTTTTACAAAAGGTCAAAGAAGAAATTCTCATTGTTCAAATATATGTATATGACATATTGTTTGGATCTTCGGATAAAAACTTATGCGATGAATTTTCAAAAATAATGAGTAGTGAGTTTGAAATGAGCATGATGGGAGAGCTTAATTACTTTCTTGGCTTTAGTGTAAAACAAATGGATAATGGAACCTTTCTTAGCCAATCAAAGTATATTAAGGATATTTTAAAAAAATATGAAATGGATAGTGCAAAACCCATGAACACCCCAATGAGTTCGACAATCCAATTAGATAAGGATCCTAGTGGAAAACCAGTAGATCAGAAAAAATATAGAGGAATGATTGGATCCCTACTTTACTTGACTACCAGTAGACCGGACATAATGTTTAGTGTGTGCCTCTGTGCCCGTTTCCAAGCCGATCCTAAAGAGTCTCACTTAACTGCTGTCAAAAGAATTCTTAGATATCTACTAGGCACCCCAAACTTAGGAATTTGGTATCCCAGACACAGCACTTCCTTTGAAATCATAGGGTACTCAGATTCTGACTTCGCAGGATGTAGGATAGATAGAAAGAGCACCTCTGGTACCTGCCAATTCATCGGACAATCATTAGTTTCTTGGTCCAGTAGAAAGCAAAACTCAGTAGCACTTTCCACAGCCGAGGCAGAATACATTGCGGTAGGAAGTTGTGTTGCACAAGTACTATGGTTAAAACAACAAATTCTTGATCTTGGACTACCTGTTGGAACCATCTCGATCATGTGTGACAACACAAGTGCAATTTGTATCTCTAAGAATCCAATTCAACACTCTCGAACGAAACACATAGACATTAGACATAATTTCATTAGAGATCACGTCGCTAAGGGAGATATAGAATTACATCATATAGCTACAGGAGATCAATTGGCAGACATATTCACAAAACCATTAGCTTTTGACACCTTTAGCACCTTGAGGACTAGATTAGGTGTCATAGATATAAATGCATAAAAAAAAAATAAATAAATAAATAAAAAATCTCTTTAGGGCTGCTCCTGATCACCACACACTCACCACATCAACACTTACATTGACTGTTCATCGTACTGTACGATCCATACCGTACTGTACGATCCACGTCACAAGGATTGGGATGAATCAAAGCCGGTTGGTACAACGTTATTGAGTATCGTACCGTACGATCCATTCGTTTCGTACTGTACGATCCACATCAGCACGGATTGGGACGAATTAAACCCGGTTGGTACGACATTATTGAGTATCGTACTGTACGATCCATTCGTTTCGTACTGTACGATCCACATCATCACAAAAGGACAATCTGAGTAATAGCTGTTCGGTACGATATTTATTACGTATCGTACTGTACGATCCACCTATTCGTACAGTACGAAACTTTTGGTCAAAAGTCATACTGAGGGCCTCGGGACGATCGATATTCGCCTGATCGTACTGTACGAGACGTATCGTACTGTACGATTTGACTGTCTTTTTCCGAAACGACCCGTCAGAATATTAATTGGATATCGTACTGTACGATCTCCGATCGTACTGTACGATTTACGGAAATCTCTTTAAATACCCTTGCCTAGGCTGTTAAACTCAACCCTCTCCTCACTCAGCCTTCACTTCATTTTCTTGCCCTCCTGCAATGTCTAAACGAGGTCGGATGACTGCCGGAAGCTCGTCCTCATCCCATCGTCAACCCGATCGCTTTCTGAATAGTGAGAATGAGGAAGCCTACTACCGATACAAGGCTTGCAAAATTTCTCCCTCGAAAATGCTTAATCAGGCCGCTCTAAATTTCGAGGTAATGGGCCTCTTTGTCTCCACCACTTTTCAATTCCTACTCACCCTAGCATTTCCATACAATTCTGAACTGCTTTTTGAATTTCTCGCCAACCTCACCTACACTGTTGATAATACCACTTTTCACTCCTTTGTTTGTGGCCGTCCCGTTGAAATAACTAGAGCTGACATCGCCCAACATATTGGGCTGTCCACTGAAGGACCTATGGTTTGCTCGTTTCTTACCGATGATTTTGATTGGAGCGATGTAAATAGAGTCCTTAGGAATACTGTTTTTCATCAACACCAGCCTCTAGTCCAATCTTTAACCAGAAATGCCCGTATCATTCAACATGTTCTTCGAACCTCTATCATACCCAAAGGTGGCGACCGCATCAATCTGACCCCTACCTTGTCAGTCGCTACTTACCTTATTATGTCCAACATTAAGTTTGATGAGGTCGATTTGATTAGCAATTATATTCAGCATATGACTTTTGTTCGTCTTCCCACCACTCGACGGAAACAAAATCTGGCTCTTGGTCACATAATAGGATATATCATCTACCATAAATATCAGTTATCCTACCCTGGTGAACCCGACATGCTTCCTATTTTTTATACGGATGCTTCCTTCCGTATCCTCTTTCATCGGGGTCATGAGCCTGAAGAACCCGTCTTTGATGAAGAAGAAGGAGAAGATGCACCAGCCGCAGCTCCAGCTCAACCACGACGCCATGCTGCACCCCGAGCACCTGCACCAGCACCAGCGCACTCTGATGATGACTTAGTCGCCCGCTTCGACCAGCTGCAGACTCGTCTCGACATGCATATTCAAGAACAGCATCACCAACACGAGACTGATATGCAGTGGTTTGGCGAACGATTCACTGCAATTGATCACCGCTTCGATGCTATCTTTCAATATTTTCAACCAAATCCACCTCCACCACCACCAGATCAGGACCCGTCTGCTTAGTTTGTTTATGTTTGCATTGCAGTTTCTGTTTGTTTTCTTCTCTTACTTTGTGCTTTTAGTTGCTCCTCCTTTTTGTGCTGTCAAAAGGGGGAGAAGTTTGTTGTAATGTTGTAATGCCTATTTTTCTAAATGCAGTATCTTTTGTTTCGTATTTACTTGTAGTACCTTTTTTTTTCTTGTGTTTAATTCAAAAAAAAAACAAAAAAAAATAATAACAAAAGAAATGTTTTTCAAAAGAAATGGTTTTCTTTCGTACTTGCAACAAATTATTTGACATCATCAAAAAGGGGGAGATTGTTGCAACCCATGACCCCGAGTTTGAGATTTTGATGATGCCAAATAATGAGTGTTTTGGAACCGCTTTTCATTGATTATTATTTTATCTGTTATTTTTCTTGAGCACTAACATTTCAGGAAGATCACAAGTGACTCAGGAAGAAAGGAAGACTCAAGACCGGGTAGATTAGGAGTATGAGTCAAATATTGTATTTTTCATTTATTGTATTTTTTACTTTATTGAGTCTGGCCACAAAATGCGTAAGAGTAAGAGCAACCATACACACACACAGGGGGAGAGTTCTTTTTTAACTGTAAAAATAACTAAAATTCTTCTCTGTAGATCGTACTGTACGATTTTATTTCGTACTGTACGATCCAAGCTATGTGGACAATTCTGTGAATAGATCGTACTGTACGAAGTCTTTCGTACTGTACGATATGTTCAGATCCAAAACCCTAGCCGTGACATAGTTTAAGTAAGTGATTTTACGCCGTTCGTACTGTACGAACAAGTTCGTACTGTACGATCAGTTTTTAATACTTACTTAAATTAACCCGTGATTAGTGCATGTAATCCAGGGCTAATGAAAATTTGAACATCGTACTGTACGATAGTAATCATACCATACGATGAACAGAGACGACATCCGATCGTCCAGACCATCGTCCTGTACGAGTAGTATCTTGTTGGATCGTACCGTACGATATTATATCGTACAGTACGATTTATTTTTATACTGTTCGTACATCTTCGTACCAGGACGACGGCTGTTTGTGAAGATCGTACTGTACGATGTTGAATCGTACTGTACGAACAGTAACGGCTAATTTTGAAATCAGAGGTTTTTGGAGCCCGTTTTTAGATGTCAATCAACTCTTTTTGGGTAAGAATTACAGAGGGGGTGAACGTGGTTAGAGAGGGATTCCAAGGGAGAAAACTCTAGAGAAATTCTTGAGGGTTGAGAGAGGAAGGAGGAGGTGAGCGTTGTGAGGGAGAAGAGGTGTGAGGGAGATCACACGGTTGCTCCAAGCTTGCTGCATCTTGCTCCTCCTGTGGCCCGAGAAGGATTTGAGGAAGGATCTCCAAGGGAAAGGCTCGTCTACATCCGTTACCTCGAGGTTCTCTGCCTTCTCCAGGAGGGAGAAAAACGAGAAGGTTCTCTGCCGTCGCCAAGAGGGTGAAAATAGAGTTTGGTATTCCGCCACGCCGGTTGGTGAAAGGTAGGTTTGTACAGGCTTCTCCGCCTTGCCGAGGGGGGCAAAAGGAGAACTATTTTGATAGTGAAAATCCCGGAGTGGAGGACTCCGGGGAGTGGATGTAGGTCATATTTTGACCGAACCACTATAAAATTCTTGGTGTGTTCTTTCCTTATCGTTGTTTACTTTTTGCTTGCATTTTAAATTTGTCATATCTATTGCATGTGAAATTTTGTGAAAGGAAAAAAATTGCATAAATCTTTGTTTTAAAGTTTCAAAAACAACAAAAAAATTAGAACTCTTGTTTAGGGTTAAGTTTATTATTAAGAAGTTTTTACAATTCACCCCCCCCTCTTGTCGTTTAGTAATTTCAGGTCCGACAGAGGTGATCACCTCAAGTGGTGGTACGGTGAAGCAATAGTATCAGGCGATGGTCCGGCGGAGGTGAGGGTCTCAAGTGGTGGTCCGGCGGAGCAACGGCGTCAGGCGGTGGCCCGGCGAAGGTGAGGGCCTCAAGTGGTGGTCCGGCGAAAGTCCGGCGGTGGTCGAGGATGAGCTTCTTCCTTCTCTTCCTTCTTCTCTTCTTCTCTCTGGTCTCCTTTCAAGAGAAATGAGTGGTCTATTTATAGATTTCTGGAGTGGCATGACCCGTAAATAGGTGAGAAATCAAGGGTAAATGGGGAGTGGTTGGATGGACGGCCGATATCAAATCCCTTGATCATGAACTGTTAATCAGACATTTGAAGGTCCTAATGATGTCGGAATTTGGCGATCTTGGGCTCGTTGGATTCGTCTCATCGATCCGCTCAATTTGATTATAAGCACGTTATGTTTGGAAACCGTTTGAAAATCCAAATTGTGGTTCGAACCCTCCAACGGCGCTTCAAACCCTTGGTTTGGACTCATTTGGGCTCGAATTGAGTCGAATTTGGTGTCGTTTGGTTCGTATTTCCGAGACATTCAGTTCTACTGTAAGTTTGCTGAAATCGGAGTTCAGATGGTTCCAATTTTAATTTCGAAAGTTTCAACTTGATTTTGCATCGAGATTTGTGCCCGATCAAGATTATTTTTTGAGAACGTATCAATTATTCTTATGATTTCTTGAGAAATCGGAAAATCAATTTCTAGTTTCAACAAATCGTAATTTAATTTTTCAGGTTTCTTAAAACATGTAAAATAAAATTCCAGTTTTGCTCAGTTTTAAATTATCGCCTAACTCTAATCCTATAACTAATTTTAATTATTAATCAGCTCCTTTTTAAAATTATGCCTTTAACAAATATGGTCTAACAAAGAAGCTAAAATAACATTAAATTTAAATTATATTATTTTTTATTTTAAATTAACCTAAAAATGAAGTTATTCTTAAAATATATATATATATATATATATATATATATATATATATATATATATATATATATATATATATATATATATATATATATATATATATATATATATATATATATATGTTTTTTCTCAACCACTTAATTTATATTAACCATTTAACCCACTTAATTTTTATTTATAAAATACTTATGATTATATATAAATAATATACATTTAAATAAAATATTAATTTCCGGTTATAAGAAAAAAAGATTTCCGGTAACATTTTTTCGGTTCTAATTACCGGATAATTTATTATTATTTTTATAATAAATTATTTTAAATAATATGATTGCTTAAGAAATCAGAAAATCATTTTTAGGTTTTTCTGGAAAGTTTTAACAAATCATGCTTGGCATGCATCTGAAATTTTTTTTTCCATACAACGCCTCAGTGCTCTGTTCCTGAGCGCCTTGACGTGTACCCGAGCATCCCAGCGTCGTGCTCCTGAGCGTCCCAACGTCGTGCTCCTGAGCGCCCCAACATTGACAAGCAGAGATTAGAGCATTGCAACGCCCAAAACAGGCACTGTTGTATCATTAGACAGAGGCTATGGTGTAGTAGCGCCCAAACCGTGCACCGCGCGCAACGCTGCAAGTCGGACTTAACGCTGCAAGTCGGACTTGATTGTTATTTTATTTTATTTTTTCTCAAGGGTTAAATCCTTTGGTGAATATAATAAGTTTTCTCTTATCTTTTCTTTGTGTGAGACATTGTAAATGATGCATGTGAGAAGAGAAGCAAGGAGAGAGTGAGAAAGAAGAGAGATATGTTCTTATTTCTCCCAATTTTCATAGTGAATTTTTTTGTGTGATGTGGCTCTGTGATTTTTTCCCTAATTTAAGTTTTACCATATTAAATCCTGATGTCACTTTACTTTCCACTGCTTTTACTTTCTTGTTGGTTTTTTTAACATCGTGTTTTAGTCTCCCTCATCTCTTTTATTCCCCAACATTCAGGAAGTTTTATGACGAGTTAAGTTTAAGTGTGTACTTGTGATGACTTTTTGGCCGCTTTACTTTTCAAACAACAATTATAATTTTATTTATAATTTACTTTTTTAAAAACTATTTTCTGTTATCATAATAATGAAATTATTTTCTTTACAATAATTTCACAATTAATCTTATAAAATAACCAACTTTATAAAACATTACAGTCACCTCAAACAGACCCTAAATCCCTTCATGGCATTTTATATTATCAAGTGTATCACACTTTCAACTTGAGTATCACAAATTCTACAATAATATTAATGAGATTGTAATCAAGATTCAAAAGTTTCTCTCTTTTGATGCCCCTTAATTACTATTAGACAAAAAAATGTTGGATTAGTAGAACAAAAATTAGTTGCAACATATATACCATCGGTAACTTAAAATCTATAATTATTAATGAAAAATGAAGTTTAATCTCTCTGATTACTTCGTGTTAATGTTGTGAAATTTCCTACACATTTTTACTCTTTTGGTGTTAGTGAAAGGGGGGCATTATTTGATGCATTGTATATTACCCTCACTTTTCCTAAATGAAAGGGGGGCATTATTTGATGCTTTTGAATCATAGTAATGAATTTGTTGAACAAAACTTTTAGTATTATTTTAGACCATAAAAAGTGGCTGTGTTTTTTTTTTTGTTGGATAAAACCCACACAAATGGGCTTGCGCGTTAAGATAATTAAAACAATTCAAAATCAAAGTGAGTCAATAGCCCTCTAAAAATATATCAATTGAAAAAAAAAACTTATGAGCCTTTGATTCATTCTATTACAAAACACAAACAAAAGAAAAAAAAAAGTTAAACAAGGAGGACAAAAACAACAACATAACCATCCAAAAGATACATTCAGAAGAAACAACTGTCAACACCACACTCCAACCAACACAACAATCTAAAGAATATAGCCTTGAAGGTCAACATCAACTCCCATCATGAATAGCAAGAGGAGCACCAACGAAGTCATTTCTTTCATTTTCTCTTATGACGCTTCCCACCGCCATGGGAGAATGTCTCATGAACAATGTGCCCCACATGCAAAACATACATCTCTTGTAATTCATCCACATCATCTACTAAATCACCCCCGGCACCCCCGCATGCCGAAGAGAAGGAATCCTACAACCAATCTGATGGGTCATCATTATTCAAAGTTAAAGTCAATTGAGCTTTCAATTCTGCATTAGAATCAACTAAAATAGGAACATAAAAAACAAGCTCATTTCCCTTAAAAATATACACATGAGGAGTCAACCGTACACCCACAGAAGCCACGAGTGAGACATGAATGATAGCATTCTAATCGCTTGAAGACTTAACTAAAACAGCCTTATTAACATCACACAAATCTATGTTAAGTCTATCCATAGCATTACCTAGACAATGCCCACCGTCCACATTTTAATTTGCATCATAAACAACATTTTAATTCCCTCAATCAAAAATTATCCTATCATAATTTAAGAACAATAATTATGTTGATAGTTAAACAATTGTGGTATCGCTAGATTCATTTCTCAAAATACTATTTGATTATAAAAATTATCTCCATGATAGATTTTCTAAACATGAAATCAAATTGACTCTTTGATACTGATGTGATTTTTTCAAATGTTTGTTCTATTTTCATTCTCAACTCAATTATAAGACTTATAATCTTCATTCCGTTTTGATTAACATAATCTTGAATTGCTTTATATATGGACGGATACTGCCAAAATTTTGAGGTTTCTCTAAGATTTCGTTTGGTTCTTCCTCTCCTTTTGTAAAAGATAGTTTTAGAAAAAAATAGTTAAGGGAATGGAGTTTTCTAACAGAGAAACAAATATCAAAAAAACTTCTCAAAAAAGTAGAAAAATGAAGCTCCCTAAAAGACATTTCTATAGAAGCGTCCCATCAAAGCAGAGACCAAAAAATAATTTCACCATTTCTAAACAGAAAAGGAAAAAAATGCTGAAATAAACGAGGCCTAAATCTCAAGCGGTAAACCATCTAATCAAATCTACATATATAAATACAATATTGAAGAGAAACCTATGAGATAATGATCCAACTAAGTATAATCAAATATATCAAACAACAACTAATAACAATATAAAAACATCCACGAAAACCTCACAAAAGTAAAACCACAAGGCCATATGACAGTCGAGCTCAGTCAATGGCAATGATTACTACAACCATCTAAACGGAAGGCATGGACCATCCAGAGGAGGAAACAAGTCACCAGATGGACAAACATATCCTCACAACTCAAACAAAGACCACCAAGCAAGAACACACCACCAGTGGTTGCTGTTGACCTCATTATTCGAGGTTAATTTCCCCGGAATCAACTCTAGCACCTAGGTTTTCGTAGTCTAGTGTAGATGTCGCACCCATAGGATTTCTCTTAGGTGGATACCCCCACTGATGTAGCATCCACTCAAACCTTTTATTCAACCTAAATCAAAATCAATTCAATCTGAATTTTATTAAACTCAAATCGACTCAACTTCCTAATTCAACGTAAATTGACACTACTCTGAATAAAAATGACTCAACATAATTTTGACGTAACAATATAAGCTTCTATTAATTTAAATTGATTTGTCTCAACTTAATTGAATTTAAAGCATTATAAATGAGATAAAATTAGTAATTTAAAATTATCTTGATTTTAAAATTAAATCACCATAATTATTTTAAATTATCAATAATATTCTAAATCAATTTCTAAATCAATTTGAATTATAAACTAACTCATGAATTCATTTTTAAGTTATGATTAATTTGAGCCGTTCGATTTGAAGTGGAATTGATTTGAATTGAGAGGTGATGCGGTTTAGGCCGGTCCAACCACCCGACCCCCACTTCCTCTTATTCGCAAAACGGCTTCCCCCATTCAGACTCTCATACGCACGCACATAACGAAACTCCCTACTCTCTACCCGCACGAAACCCCTAGAGCAATTCAAAAACTACTCTAGGTTTCCCTCTCTGATTCACGAAATCCCCCTCCCTTTGCTTCCTTCTCTCTAGCGTGAAAAGAAACCCAGGCAAAAATCTCCCCTTCTCTCTTGGAATCGGACATCAAGATCCAGGCGAGACCCCTCTCCAGTTTGCCTCTCTGTTTCGCACGACCCCAAGACCGAATGCCCCATTGTTCGTGAGCCTTAGGTCTGACTCCCTCTACTGTTCGTGAGCCCAAGCCGAAGACCTTGACTGATTATTACCCTAACCAAGAGTTTAGAAAATATAAAGTGTGCTTTCAAAAGTGAAAGATTTTAAAATCAAATTCAAAGAACCAGTGTTCAAGCTCGAAGAAAGGTACGTCTTTATTTTTAAAAAAATTCAATTATTCCATTATTAATTATTAAATGTGCTTCTAATACCTGTTTTCTTTTCTTTATTGGCATGAACTACGAGGACTGGTACCGGTCGAGTGAACGAAAGGAAAAGGTACTAAAAGGCATCAGTCGCCTTCATCCAACTGGGTGGAGGTGCTACTGGCGGAACCACCGGGTTGTATCCCCCGGTGACTGTAAGTATTCTAAAACTTAGAAAACCTTTAGGGGCCTTGGTGTTATTAGTGCGTACCCTTCTCCTTTAGGTCCCTGTAGTAACTTCAATTTTATTAGATTTACTTTTATTTGATTTTAGATCCCTAAATCCTTTTATATGTGCGCAATGTCCTAAGGGTTAGTAATAACAAAAATTTTACCCCATATAACATTAGTGATATTTAAGGACAAAAATTAAGGACTGAGTCTCAAAAAACTTAGACTTAGGATCCATGCACACCTTATGGTAGAAATACATAACATATAAAACTTAGTGACATCCCCCCTTTTTCTTTTTGACCTTTTCAACAAACTAAATTCAATCAACTAGAAAACTTCAACTAATAATTGACCTAGGACATATCAAAACCACACAGCCTACTGCACACACTTAGATTTGTTCGTTAGGACAACCGACTATAGTTTTATGTTAGGTCGGTGTTTACTTTCTTACTGCTGTATGTTAGGCTTTTTCTCTATTTTCACTGCATGCTGATTGTAAAACTGTTGGTGTGTTTGTTTACTTACTTTTATTGTATTCTATGATGTGATTTGGTTGACGATTAGATTGCCCATAGGTTAGGAGCGATCTGGTCGTTCAAAGAATTATCTGCAAGTGGCCACACTCGTGTAGGGCAGTAAAAGGATGGGCTAATTAATTAATAATTATATAAATGCTCCAAGTGCTTCAGCTTCTTAGCCCCCAAATTAAAAAAAAAAAAAAAAGAGTGTGGCAAAATATGGCTGATGGAATTTAATTTAAATGCAAATATATAATTGATTGGGATGATTTTTATTATAAATGCTTAGGATAACCCTATAGGTGGTCTAGATTTTCTTTTTCTTTCTGTGATATAAATGTAAATGTAAATGTAATTTATTAAAATTCAAAAATTGTGAAAGTGATTTAGAAGTGGGATATCATATCCAATTTAGAATCCAAAGAGAAGAGGATAACCCTTTGAGGAGTGTTCACTTTTATTTAGAAAGCTAAGTTATGATGATTTGTAATATCTAAAGGAAAAATAAAATACCCCTTTAGGGATGAGTTTTCTTTTTCTTTTGGATATTCAAACCCGACGGATCCAAGGAGTTTGTAGAAGAAGAAAGGACGAAATGAAGAGATATAAGAGAAAAGATGAAGAAATGAAGATACATGAAAGAGTATATCCCAGTTCAAAATCACTTGCGTCATTCTTAGGATTAGAATCCCGATTTATTATCAGTGATGCCCGACCACTTTACTTTTCTACAAATTCTGGATGTAATTATATGGACATTGGATATTGGACATTATATTTTGGATTATTTAATTTGATTGTTTATATTGTTTGTATAGTAGTGTTTTTTAGGGCCCTTGCATACCGTGTTTTATTTTAGCTTGAATACGATCGGAGTGTTTTTTTTAAGGACATGATAAAATTCTTCTACTTGAAATCCTAATAAAATTTTTAGGCTCACATTGTAACTCTAACGATCTAAGAAATAAGCTCGGGATCGCAGAGAGTCATCATAAGCATATTATTTTTTTCTCTTCCTTGTTAGGCACCTCCCCGCCTGCGGGTTCTGGCAGCCACTTGGCCTATGAGGGTGCAGTTCTGTCAAGGGGATGTTGTGCAATCTCTAGAAAAAAAATCTATTTTCTAAGCCTAATTTTAAACTGCTTCATATTCATTTTATGCATTCGAGTCAATTAGCATGCATTGCATTAGATACAAATTAAAAAAGAGTCTAAAATATTAATTTCATTTTATCTCTAGGCATTATTCATCATACATAAGTTGAGGGGACAATTAGGATCTGTCTTAGATGTCGGCCCTCAATTTTTTAAAATTTAAGCAACGTCCCTACCCATCTTTCATAAAGAGACTGGACACATGGTTTTTAAAGTGTCTAGGTGGTTAGCTGGCTCCCCAATCCAGGCCGGGGTAAGTCCAGATTTGTACTTTATTAATTAGGTTCGGGTTTCTAATTTATAGTGCCCAAATTAGATTTAGGTTCTGAGGCAGATTTTTTTAGATCTTAAGTCCTCGCCCTCCGGGAATATAATCCCAAATTTCTAATAACATACCAGCTCAAACATAAATTTTCTCCTAAAATGTAAAGCCTAACATAGGGTAGACTGAGGTTGCCTATAAGCTTCTTAGAATTCGGCACCTCCTACTTTTCTTCCTTTGATTCTCTAATAAATGTTCAACATTGAGCTTTCTCTTTGGAAAATCTTTACTTAAGTTCCTTGTCTTTTACTTTGTAGTCAAATGGTATGAAATCACTACTTTAATCGAGAGTTTTCTTATGAGCATCTCTCCTAGGATGTAATTAACTATAGGGGCTTGCCTCTATAGAGATTTGAGAACCCAGATTAAAATAAATCTTATTTTAGTCATAGAAAACAAGGGAAAAATCTTTGAGAATGTAGATGTCTTTAAAATTTCATTTCTAATTTTAAATATACTTGTAGGATGTTATTATTGTCTTTTTAGATAATATAATGTCTTGCTTATTATATTCAATTTTGGAAATGATGAATTTTATAAAACCTATTCTTTTTTTTTTATGTCTTGAAGAATGTTATGTCTATCTTTCAAGATGATATAATATTTTCCTTGTTATATCTAAATAAAAGAATGGATAAACTTTTCAAAAAAAATATTTCTATTTTTAAACACATTCTTTAGAATTTCATGTTCATCTTTCGAGATGATATGTTATTCTTTGAATTGTATTTTATCATAGAAATATCATTTTTCAAAACCCTAGTTTGATATTGAATCCATTGTAGAATATTATGTCAGTCTCTCGATATTGTACTTTATTCTCAATGTAGTATTCGATTACAAAATAGAAGAAATCAAAATCTGCGTGGCGATACATTTTTTTTCCCACCAGTTTCCAACTAGCCAATCCGATCATATGGCAAGTAATCCGCCTCATCATTGCTCTGTCCATAAAACCTCCAGTGCCACAATCCAATCCAATGAAAGCCAACCCAAACAACCATAAAGAAGAAAACTAAGCATCAAGAAGCTACATCAATTATTTCTTCTTAGTTTTTCTCCTTCTTCGTTTGCTTCCATAATTAGAAAAGTTTTATGAATTATGTCACTCACATTTAAACCATATAACTCATTAAAATCATCCAAAACCTGCTCCAAACCACCACTACCAACCCCGTAAGGTGAGGAACCATATCCATCCAGTCAATCAAAATGATCCACCCTATCAACAATCGCATAAGAAGACAACTTTGTCTTTAGTTCATCTGAAGAAACAAGCTCAATAGGGACATCAACAAATTGCATCTTCTCAATCGCCTCCAAGTTACAAGTCAAGCTCACCGAATTAACAAAATTGTCTTCACTTCCCACATGTTTATTAGAATCCATAACATCCATAGAACTAATACAAGCCACCGATTCCAAAGAATATAAAGTGCCACCATATGAGACAATAGCATTTCCATCCGCAGAAGGCACCTCCACCAAAGGGCTACCAACTACACATTCTTCAAAATCAACATCTCAACTATTAGCAGTGTTAACTAAAAAATTATTAGCTTCCAAAACCTCCTTAGCTCCGCAAGAAGTAATCAAAGGCGAAAAATCCTCTACAACAAAAACTGGCTTAGGTATTGCATCAAATGGACCCTCAATCACCCCAATTAGAGCATTAATAATATCATGCTCCCCAACATTATTTGAAGAAAAAGCAATGTCACCATTAACCATAAGATTCGTCTCACCATTATCTTCAATAAGCCTCTCAGTAATAACATGCATAGCATCTAAAGTATTAACAATCTCAACAACATTATCCTTAGCTATAACATTAATATTACCCAGATTGGCACCAATAGCAGCAACATTACATATGTTAAGGGAAGGAAGAGGTTGACAATCACCCTTGGCATGGCCAATACTCTTACAAAGCGCACAAAAAGGGGGAAATTTTTTCATGCTAACATTTTGAAGGTAACCAATTTTTTTAGGGCCTACCCAAATATTATTAGGAAAGCTTTTAGTGATGTCGAGTTCAACCAAAACACAGGAAATAGAGGGACGGGAGCCATTATAAGTCGCATCATCAAGTTTTAAAGGACAATCAAATAGAGAGCAATGACCGTGAAGAATACGAGGAGAGAATAAATGAGGGCATAGGTTAGGAAATGAAACCCATATAGGAATCACAGAAGACTCCACACTAATATCAAGCAAAGCAAACCATTAGGTCAATTTCATATAACAATTAAACACAATGTAGGATCTGTGACAAAAAAAAACTCTATTGTAATCTAATTTGTTCACCAACTTAATCAAAATGTACGAAGAATCCAATAATGTGACAGAGAAATCACTAAGAAGTTTCAACTTAAAGAAGAACTTCCGTATGGAGTCAAGGGAAGGGCTGATGGAGGGAAAGAAGCCAACCAAAGCAAAATTCAGAGGGTCGGCAAAGGCGAGGATCTCATCCTCAAAAATCCAAATAGACGGTAATCCACGAAAAGAAGTCGTTTGGAAATCAGGAAACCTGGCGTCATAAGAACTAGAGAGAGCTTCGCGGAAAGACTGTGACTTAAGCGGAACATCCAAAAAGCCAGCGTTGGCTAAGCGATTCACCACCATATCGGCCAAACGGCTGGCGGTGGACGAATCGAATCTGAAAGAAGCAGAACAAAAAACTACAAAATAAGTGGAAAGAAAATCTTCTCTAAGAACAGATGGACGTCAGGGAGGCTGGAGGCTGGAGCCGGACTGACCAAGCTGAGGAAGGGGGAGGCTAGGGCGAAGCCCTAGCAGCACGGGGGTTTCCCTGAAGGGGATGAGACTCACTGATAAAGATAACTATCAGAATAGAAATATGATATTTAGGGAAGAATTTTCTTTATGAAAATAAGTGATATCTTAAATGATAAAGTTTTGGGAAGAACATTGCTACTGTTTAGTTCTCATATATTTCATAACTTCTCTCAGCAAATAACAAAGAAGTAATAATCATGTGTTTAACTAAAATAAAAGTTAGCGTCGGCCAAAGGCGACAGCTATATGTGGCGGCCAACGGTGGTTTGAATCATGGCAGATGATTGGTGACTATGGTGATTGGCAGCGGCCGATGAGTTGTGGTTTTGGGCGGATATAACGATTAGCGATGATTTGTGTGTACTATGTAATATTCTTGATTATTTTATGGGTTGTTTGAAGTAATAAATACACTATAAATTTTGATATATTTGAAATTCATCATCTAGTATAAATTCGGTGTATTTTAAATTCGTCTAATTTGGACGATTTCAAAATACACCATAAATTTATTATTATTGTCATCATGTGTGCAGTCGGCCGCAACTACCACCGATGTTGTGGTCGCCACCATGTGCAGAACCACGAAGAGCTCAAGCAGGGAAATTGCCCACCCTGACATTTTTAATTTTTACTAAGAAGAACAAGTATTTTAACTATTTTGTCCACCTTAAATAAATGTAGTTGCCCAAATTCTATAAAAAAAAAAAATCATTTATGTATTTCACCAATCTATTTTAACCACCTGTAAAAAAAAATTAGTATGCCTTGATCGCCACCCACCTTTTGCCGCCATCTAACACCAACTGCCACCGCCGCTCGTCTCCGACCACCACAGCCATCCACTCATACCGGCCACCGACTGCTGCCCACCAAGTTCATCGCAACCAATACTGCCTATGGTAGCGAGAGTAAGTCCTCAAAAGGATAGATTATTATGTGCGGTTACAGAACCGTCTAGAGGTCAATCAGAACGTGTCATGTCATCCGATAGATTGATACACTTCGATACACAATAATGATATACTCTATTGATGATGTGGCACGTCCTATTTAACCTCAGGATAAATCCGATGACTGCAAGTAATAATTTAGCCCTCAAGAGGGAGAGGTGCGTGAGTAAGAGCTTTTGCTGTGAAGTGTTGGATGGTGTTTGTTGCCAGATGCGTGAAAACGCGAATTATTGAGGTTCTTCATTGTGTCATTTCCGCTGGTTGCCTTTTTTTCTGAATGAAAGCAAAATGGAAAATTCTCTTGCATCAAATGCAGGAAAAGTTCATTTCACAATCTCTCTTTTATGGGTTAAAAACGAAGATTTAGGCGATTAAAATATCAGCCAACTTACATCCAAATATATATATTTTTTAATTAGCTTTTAATTAATGAGAGATATATATCTAATTAATGAGGTTTTTGGCTTTGATAGCCACACTTTGTACTGATATGATTTGAACCCAAAAAAGATATGTGAAATGAACTTCTCCTTCATTTAATGCAAGAGAACTTCTTATTTTGCTTTCATAACAAAAAAGGGAACCTAAGAAAATGACAAAGGCAAGAACCTCTATTATTTGGGAGTGTAGCAGCTAAGTTCTTTTTAGGGTTCTTATTAGGGTTCTATTAAATATAGTTCTATAAGGAAATATGAGATGACTTTAGGGTTGTTTGGGTTCATTTTTTTTTTAGTTTATTTTATTTATCTTTTGATTTAAAGTAAGTTCTAATTGTAATGTTAAAAAATATTTTTATTTTTATTCAATATTAAATAAATTGATTTGTATGCTAGTAAAGGAGTTGACCAGCGACGATAGCTGAAGGTAACCGTTGATCTTGGTCAAAGTTGTGGTTGGAGGTCGTGGGCGGTGATTACTGGAAGTGGTGGTTGACAGATCTCAATGATATTGGTTGGTTGGCAATGGCAGAGATAACAACCATAGATAGCAGTTAGTAGCAATTTATCATGCTAATTTTGGCTAATTATGTCAATTTTTCATGCTGATTTGAGGGATTTTAATATTATTTCCTGTTTTTATGTTGAGCCATGTTTTAACTAATTAAAGTGGAAGGCATTTTTGCCATTGCTAGTTATGGTTATCAATTTTCCATGCCACTTGCTAGATTAGGGGTTCAATGAATTGTATGTAATATTCTTAATTACTTTATGGGTACACATGAAATATAGGTTTAATGAGTGATATTTATTGTTGAGATGTTAAACATTACTTTACCAAAGTAAACAATAAATATGAAAGGCATAATTAGCCAAAATTAGCATAATTTTTTAACCATAATTAGCAAAGGCTACAAGTCCAATCACTATAGAAAAATTCCTCATTACTGACGGATTTTTTGGCGACTTCCTAGTTCATGGGCCCACGGAGATTGCTGGCGAGTTCTCAGGCCTGCTCGGGCTAAATAATTTTTTTAAAAATTTCCGGTGGAAAATCCGCCGGAAATTTTTCCGGCAGAATTTTTCAGACAGTATTTATTTTTTTTTTGACACGTGAATTAGCGTCGAATAATATTCTGCCGGAAATATAAATTTCCAACATATTTTATTTAATTCCGACGGAAAATGACTGCCCGAAAATGACATTTTTCTTATAGTGCTCTACTTGGTTTAATTAGTTGAATGATGGTTCAGCATCAAAATAGTAAATGACATTGCATTCCCTCTAATCATATTTGAAATAATTGACATAATATCTGTTTAATTAAATGTGCAATTGTGGAAAAATTTAAATTCAAGGCTCAGAAAATAAAAATATATGTATTTCAACCATGCCAGTTGTTGTGAAATTGAAAGATCTATTAGGGATAAATGTTAGTTATTCTTCAAAAACCATTATATTCACTTGGAAAAGTCTAATTAGGAGATGTTTCATTTCAAATAAAATTGGTGCTAAATATTTCAAATGTAAGAGGTTTGAGAATATTAGTATTTGATTTGAAGTAATAAATGCATTGTAAATTTTTAATATATTTGAAATGCACCATCTACTTTAAATTTGATGTATTTGAAATTCATCCAATTTAAACAATTTACAACTACAACACAAATTTACCATCATTGTCATCGCCCATCGTTGTCGGCCACTGCCACCGACCGATGTTGCCGCCACCCACCTTCGATAGTCATCTGCTGTGAGCTATCATCGCCGCCCATCTCCGGCTGTCAAAACCAATGCCACCGCTCGTCCATCAGCTGCCACCCACTTTCAGCTGCTACTGCCACCCACCACCGCCAACGCAACCACCACTACCTCAAGTTGTTGGCCACTACTATCATCATCTAGCATCGACCGCCACCTAGCTCCCCAATCAACGCCATCGCCGGCGACCACCTGCCACTATTGCTTGTCTTCATTTGCTACCAACACTTCAACAGCCAGCCACCACTGTCATTAGCAGCCCCCAAACACCACCATCTTTTAATTTTATACTTCATTCATTTTACTTCAAGCAAAACAAAAGAAAGTAAACCTGCATTTATTTATTTGACACTAATTCAAATATCTCCAAAGCATTTTAAATATAATGTAGCCAAAGTTTTTTCCCATTTCTTCATGAAACATGAAAATTAAGAAGAAGAGAGGTTTCAAAGATTTCTTGATTTTTTTGAGGAGGTATGAGAGGTCAGAGAAAAACTTTTAGAGTGAAGCTATCAATAAAAGAGTGGTTAGGAACAATGTTTGATAAATTAACCTCTAAAGCTTATTAATTAATGAAAAATGTCAAAGGATTTTAACAAATTTGATATGGATCCTTTTTCTTTTTATAAATTACTCTTCAGGTTAATAATCCACTTGATGATCCACAATTATGACATTCCTCTTAGTCAAACTAATCTCTCTAAAGTAATATAACACTATTAGGACTTGCATATACCTTTATATAACCAAGATCAATAGCTTTCATCACCTTTTAAATCTCATATGGAAGAATCTCAAAATGAGATCATTCAACTTAATTCTGCAAGAGACTCGACAGCCGGCATTAGACAATAAGAGAAGGTTCTTCTCCCTCGAGGCCCACCACTACTCGAAGGTGTTCATCCTGAATATCTTCATACAAATACTCATATTCCTTAGTCAATGATGCATCCCCATCTTGTTAAGACAACGAACTTGCTGATACATCAAACTCTACCCATCATTTATGGATCGTTTAATAAGCATTTGAATATCTTAAAGATACCATAATTTGGTGATCTTGGGCTCGTTGGATTCGTCTCATTGAATTTCTCGATTCAACTATAAGCATGTCATGTTTGGAAATCTTTGATCATCCAATTTATGGTTTGAACTTTCCAAATGCACTACGGGTCTTCGATTTGGATCCATTTGTTTTCGGATTGAAACAAATTTGGTGTCGTCGGGTTTGTATTTTCGAGACATTCGGTTCGACTATAAATTGCTGAAATCGGAGTTCAGATGGCCATAAATTTAATTTTGAAAATTTCCAACTTGATTTTGCCTTGAAATTCATATCGATAATTTTTTACTGATATATCAAGCCTGAATAAATAATTTTATTTCTATTCAATCTAATATTTTATAAATGTTTAGATTGAATATATTTTATTTATTCTGTATTTATAAATTATATGAATTAAAAAAATTAAAATTTTTTTTTTTAAATAATGAATCGTTTTCAATGCAAGAAGTGCAAAGGTGGCAACCCACGCACACGTGCCAAATGTTTAATTAATAAGAGGCTCTGCACACGGAAAATAAAGGAAGAAAAACAGAAAACCTTCGGAGCACGACCTCTTCGTCCCCCGCGATGTGCGATCTCGTCCTTCTCCTAATTACAATTGTTCATATAATAGTCAGCACTCGCGTCTCCGCCGCAACGGGCCGCAGAAGCTCCCTATTCTTAGAACTCGCTCCTCTTCTCCACTTCTGTTTTAACGAAACGCCAATCCGGTATGATCTTTGTTCGATCTCTTTGCCCCGAAATCGGTTCGGCATCTGGCTCGATCGGATGCGACTGAAGGGAGAAGAAGGAGGCGGCGGCGGCGGAGAGTAGCTAATGGGGGAAGGAGAGGAGGGGATTGAGATGCTGATGACGGTGCGAGAGTTGTCGGCGAATGGCCGATCGGTGAACGCGTCGGAGATCGAGGCGATGCTTGATGGGGGCAAAATCGAGGATGCAGAGTCCTTGCTCCGCGAGAGCCTTGCACTCAATTTCGAGGTTTGAATTATTTTGAAACTGATTTTTGTTTTGTTGAAATGTTCATAAGAAACTGAAAAACCAATGTCATTTTGCTGCCCGATCTCTATTGTCAGAGGTTTCCTTGGGGGCTCCGTGTTTCGAAGTTGGATATGGATAGACGGAGCAGCTTTTGGGACACAATTCTGCTTATGGATCATGTGGGAGTGTTATTGAAATCTCTCGAATATTGGATAAAGCACAAATCTTTATGAATTTTACAATTCTCAAAGTAAATCCAATGGAAAAAGGAACAATCCCTCTTGTGCGTTATTGTGTCAAAACATTTTAGAGTTAGGACATAGAGGACGCGACCCACCCCTCAGATATGAATGAAGATAGCTGATTCAAGGCCTAATGGTAAATTTTTAATTCAGCTAAATGAAATAACGCTTAGGAAATAAGATTTGACATGATGTAAATAAAATTTTGATTTTCTAAATTGAGAATAATTCCTATCTTGTTTGCTATTGCAATCTATAGTTTGATAGATCAATGTGCATGACATGCTGAGGGATATTTTCTTTTGCAAAATCACTTACAAATAAAAAAGCTTCAGAAAATATCACAGCTGGTTCAATTACAAATAAAAAAGTAAATAAAATTTTATGAAATGTACAGTAAAATGCATGAAGTTGGAGTTGGACTGCCTGAAAGTCATTGCTTGAACAGTAATAGACCTTGCCTTTGCCAATGGAAAAGAACCTCATGACCAACTCTCCTTACTGTAACAAGGGTAAGCCATTTTTATACTTTAATACATCCACCAACGCTGTTTCAGACAAAATAGAAATGTCTTCTAATCACTGGCACCAAAATCTTATGTACACTTGGCGTTTACTTACCAAAAAAATATCTTTGTGCATGTCAAACAAAAAAACAAATACTAATCACTCCTGCCATGATATTTGATGCAGAATAGATGTACACCTTTGAAAAGAAAAAAATGTATGGGTTTTGGTCTTTAATTTTGAAGCATTGGTAACTGGAATTGTAATTGCTTGAGAGTTATTTTCACGTGAATGCAGTACTACCATCTCCAAGCGTACATCTGTGAAGTTTACTAGGATTATCTTTGACGCACAGTAAATTGAAAATCAAGAAAATTAAGACAGCCTTTGTCTTTTGTGATTGTTGCGTGAAGGAATTACTTGGTCGATTGTCTGATAGTTAGACAGTGAAGTATTGTAGATGCTCCTCTTTTTCTCATTGGACGAGCAGTGTAGACTCTGTTAAGCTTTCTTTTGTGGAAGCTATTGAGATTATCTTCTTAATTTCAAAGCTTCTGTCTCACTAAATTTGGTGTTTACTTTTTCATGTGAAGAAGACCCTAAAAAAAGAAAACTAATTAGCTGAATCAAATTCCATCGCATCAGATGGATATAATATCCCAAAACTTGGTGCAAATGGTGGATGTGACCAATAGGAGTAGCGTCTGGGACTCTGAACTGCTGAACCTTCCTAAGTTTTTAATCTAATATGGCTCGACATTGCAATGGTAAGCATTACAGACTGAGTTCTGTTGTGTTACACAATGACTGCCTGACATGTTTAAAGGATAGAGGGAGATGAAATATGTTATATCAAGATATCCATCTCCATTTGGCAGCTTAATTCATCTGGAAAAGTGGACATAAAAGTGATTTATATTTTCTTTTTTTTTTTCCGAAGTGGCAAATTTTGCATGGATAAGAAGCATTTAACTATCAAACAAGGATATTAGATTAGTTGGTAGCACTCCACTCTATTTCTTTCTAAAGTCCAATATACATCAATATTCACCCCTTTAACCAAAATTTTTTGTCATAGTAATCTTATTGGTCCTTTGTGTTAGGGATTATTGATCAAAGGGAATAAAAATTAGGCCCAATATTTAAGTGGCAAACTCATTTTCATTAAAAAAATTATGTATATAGGAGTACGCAAATCACTTGATATTTTAGATGAGATTGAGAACATGGGATTTTTTTCAAGATTAAAAATGAATTTTGATGAGTTTTGATGTGCTTTATGGATCTACAACATTAGATTTTAGATTTGTTAAGCTGTGGCCCAAGGAAAATTTTTGAAATTTGTTGATAGATTGAGTTTATGGTCTATCTTTTTGAGATTCCCTGGCCCTTGGAAATGAATTCTTTTTTTTTAGGTGCTGTAATTTGGAGCTAATTGAATCTCTAATTTTGGGATTTTGTCTTTGATTCAGGAAAAAAATGGCGTTTGTGATATGAAGAGCTAGTTCCTTCTAAAGGTTTTATATTACCAGATTCCTTTTGGTTAATAAACTACGAGTTATTGTCTTCGTGGAAAGATTGAAAAATCATAAATCACTCATGCTTTATTTCTTTATTTTAAATTCTTGAACATCATTAGCTCTTTCGTTATCATTTCTTTATGATATTTTATGAGTAGGGAATCAATTAGACCGCATATGGTTACTATTTGAACATTAGATCATTAAAAGATCTATGAGTTAGTGTCTGTTGAAATTTTAATGGTTTGATTTCTCCATGAAAACTCAAATGCTGACTCAAGGTGGAGTCCATAAGTATCATATGATAGTCATTCGAATATCGAGGCCCCAGTAATTGGCCTGCTGAATCAATATTATGATTGCAGCAAATTAGGATGACTTGAATTTTTAATCTTGTTTGCGTAAGCTTGTTTTTGAATTTCTAATATAGGATTAGGATAATTTCCGTTGGAATTGTTTTTTAATATTGAACTCATCTTGATTGTTATTATAAATAAGTTTTTTTTCTCTTTTGATGGAGTTTATTCAGGTTTTGAATGCATCAATCACTGTTGAATTACCTATTTATAATCTCAATATTCTTCAGAAAATCAATTACCTATTTATAAGCTCAATATTCTACAGAAAATCAATCCGAAATTCTTCCCAAAGAAATCTTCCTTTTCATGTAGATTTCCCCTGTCAAATTCACTCCTTTGGGACTGTCCCTATAGCTGTATTCGAACTGAAGACCCTCCCCTTGCTGCCGTTTTTTTGTTCTCTGTTCTGTTGCTGTTGTTCCCTAGCTGCTGCCATGTATCTACCCTCTAAATCACGGGAAATTATTAGGTTTGGACACCAGATGTAGAGATATATCCGGACTCCAATAAAATATTGACATGCGGAATGTACACGTGTCCGCAAAATTTTAAGTCAAGCGTACCAAAAGCATAGGTAAAGTTCAGGTAAAGCGCAGTCAAAGCACAATCAAAAAGCGCAATCAAAGCGCAGTCAAAACACAGTCAAAGTGCACTCCACGTGGCAAATTTTAAGTGGATATCCAGAGTTATTTTTAGGTCCAGTGTTCGGACCTAATAATTTCCCCTGAATCACGGTGCTGCCCTCTGCTCCCAGCTGCTAATTGCTCTTCCTGCTTACTAGGGGTGTAAACGAGTCGAGTCGAGTCGAGTTTTGGCCCTTATCGAGCTCGGCTCGTTAGATAGATAGCGAGCTCGAACTCGAGCTCGAGCTCGAGTCGAGCTCGACAGTCGAGCTCGAACTCGAGCTCGTGTCATTGTTAACGAGCTCGAGCCGGCTCGCGAGCCGGCTCGCCAGCCATGGGCTGGAATTTTTAAATTTAGGCGGGATTTTTCAAAAATTTTAAAATTAGGCGGGATTTTTAAACTTTAAGCGGGATTTTTAAACTTTAAGCGGGATTTTTAAAACTTAAACAAATTTTTTTAAAAAATATGAAATATTTCACTTTTAAATAAAATTTAGGTGATTATTGTTATAATTTTTTAATATTTAAATTTAATAAATAAAATAAAATTATTTTTAAAAAATATTAATATTTAATCGAGCCGGCTCGCGAGCTCACGAGCCAAGCCGGCTCGAGCTCGAGCTCGAGCTCGTTTACTAAACGAGCTCGAACTCGAGCTCGAGCTCGACTCGTGAGCTCGATAAGCTCGACTCGCGAGCTCATAAACGAGTCGAGCTCGAGCCGGCTCGCGAGCCGGCTCGGCTCACTTACACCCCTACTGCTTACTACTCTTTCTTAATTGCTGGCTGCTGCCCTGTTATTTTCTAACACCGTTGCCGCTGTTTTTAACATTCACATTCCATATTTTGCAAACACTGACTGTCATACAGGAGGAAGAAACCAGATCTATCTTTGCTTTTTGTTTGGCAAAACAAAGATAGAGAAGCACAGATTTGAAGGAAAATCATTCAAAACAATAGGGAAACTTGCTATCCACAGAAATAACAAGGCAATACCAGAAAGAGGCAGGCTAGCATGAAAATTAAATTAAAACGGTTGCTTGAGTGATCACGATGGCAAGTGTAATGTGCAAAATTTTACTCACATGCATTCATATATCTATTCTGATTAACTTTAAATTGTTTCATCTAACTTTTTTATCACTAAAATTTCTTCAACGTTTGACAACCTTGTATTTGCATGTTTGTAGACTTTCTGTGATTGACCAACTTGTTCTGACTTCTGAGTCTAATGAGAATTTTACGGCTTCCAAAACATTACAGGAGGCAAGGGCCCTTATTGGGAGGCTCGAATACCAGAGAGGCAACATAGAAGCAGCACTTAGAGTATTTTATGGAATAGATCTTCGAGCTGCGATAGAGCGCCTGCAACATTCTTTATCTGAGAAGCTTTCCTCAAGGAGAGCTCGTTCTCGTGGTGAATCATTGCACATGAATTTGCAGACTGGTACCATTCTTGTTCTTGAAGCAATATATTTGAAAGCTGCGTCTCTGCAAAGGATTGGCAAAGCCAATGGTATTTGAAGATCTATATCTTTCCATTATGTTTACTGATTAAAATTTTGACATTTTGTGTGTTTGTTTTTTATCCAATTCCATATACATGATATTTCTTTTCCCTCTTATGTTGTAGAAGGACCTTAGTTATTGATGGTTATCTTCTTGGTGGATACAGATGCTGCTCAGGAATGTAATTCTTTACTTGATGCTGTGGAGAAGATGTTTCAGAACGGTGCTCCTGAACTTTTGGCTGACATTAAGTTGCAAGAAACCATTAGTAAGGCTGTAGAGCTACTTCCAGAACTTTGGAAACAAGCTGGAAAGATTGAAGAGTCTCTCGCCGCTTACCGGCGAGCTCTTCTTAATCAATGGAATCTGGATGATGAGAGCTGTGCAAGGATACAAAAAAGATTTGTGGTACTTCTGTTATATGGTGGGGTAGAAGCCGGTCCTGCAAGCTTGGTTACACAAAATGATGGTATGTTCATACCGGAGAATAATATTGAAGAGGCCATTTTACTTTTATTGATGCTATTAAGGAAATGGCACCTTGGCAAGATCCAAAAGGATCCTTCTGTGATGGAGCATCTTACTTATGCACTCTGTATATGTGATCAGACTTCTTTGCTAGCAAAACAGTTTGAAGAACTTGAACCTGGAACACATCTTCGCAGTGATAGATGGACTACTTTGGCTTTTTGTTATAGTGGAGCTGGACAGGGCATGGCTGCCTTGAATTTGTTGAGGAAGATCATAAACAAGCATGAAAGACCAAATGACATTTTGGCATTATTATTAGCTGCTAAGATTTGCAGCAAGGATTGCCTTCTTGCTTCCGAGGGGGTAGGATATGCACGGAGGGCTGTAGAAAATGCACAGGGAGCTGATGCGCATCTAAAAAGTGTAGCTCTTCATTTTCAAGGGATTTGCTTCAGTAAACAAGCCAAAGGTGCTTCCTCAGATCTTGAAAGATCAAGTTTGCAAGCGGAAGCCTTGAAGTCTTTAGAAGAGGCAATTGTTTATGACCGAAGTAATCCTGATCTTATATATGACCTTGGCCTTGAATATGCAGAACACCATAATATGAATGCTGCATTGAAATGTGCAAAGGAGTTCATTGATGCTACAGGTGGATCGATACCGCAAGGATGGCGATTGCTTGCATTGATTTTATCTGCGCAGCAACGGTACACAGAAGCTGAAGTTGTCATAGATGCAGCATTGGACGAGACTGCAAAGTTGGAGCAATTGCAGTTACTTGGAATAAAAGCAAAACTAAAAGTTGCTCAATCTTTGCATTTGGATGCAGTAGAAACATACCGAATCCTGCTTGCTCTTATTCAATCCGAAAGAAAGTCATCTGGACCACCCACAACTAGTTCTCAGGTTTGAATAATAAATGTCCCTGCCAGATGCTCATATTTTTTATCCCAATTATTTGGGGTTGGTTATGCAAAGCATTGATTATCTAGTTTTTTTCATGTAGATTGTTGATTATAAGTCCAACGAATTTGAGATCTGGCAAGGTCTCGCAAATCTGTACTCTAGACTTTCTCACTGGAAAGACGCTGAAATATGCTTAGAGAAAGCCAGGGAATTGCAGCCATATTCTGCTTCTCCACTACTAACTGAAGGTAACCTTGAAGCCTGAGTCTGCTGTCAGAACTTCGATTAAACATGAATTCTTCCATCTTTAAAGAAGTATCTCAGTGAGATCTCATGCCTAGATCTTTATCCTGTTGTGATCCTAGAATACTTGTCTATTAGCTCTGCTGAAAATTTTAGTTTGATAAAAAAAGTCCTGGGGGTGTTTGCTATCGGATTTGTCCGTCATTTTTAGTAGGATTTAGCGTAAATCCAACCAAACGCAATCCGCGCCGCTGTAAATCCGGCAAATCCGTAAATCCAAGATTTACTGATTTACGGCATAAATCCGGTAAATCCGTCTAAATCCTAATCAGTAATCACATTCTTATTCGGATTTAACGCGACTTACAGTTGTGAAACTTCTTCCCGCGGCGCCCGTGTCGCGATGTGTTGACAAACAACTTCTCTGGATTTAACAGGATTTACAATTTGTCATACCAAACAATTTTTTCAGGATGTATGAGCCTATGATTTACTAAATCCGGATTTACAGGATTGAGTAAATTCTACTAAAATTGAATCCAATCCTATACCAAACAACCTCCCTAGTTTTTTTTAAATGTCAAAGTATTTCTCCTATGTAAAATGGAGTTCAACTTCACATCAAAGTCAAATTCTCACCTACTTTTCTCTCTGATTGACCAGGTTGCATGTATGAAGCACTTGGTGAGGCAAATCTAGCAATGGCAGCCTACAGCAATGCTCTACAAATTGATGGTAGCCATGCATCTTGCAAGGTAGCAATTGGTGCTCTTCTATGGAAGTCTGGCTCCAAATCACTTGCTGCAGCAAGATCATTCCTTTCTGATGCTTTGAGGCTCGAACCGACTCATCGTATGGCCTGGTATTACTTAGGCATGGTCCATAAGCATGATGAGAGATTCAATGATGCTGCAGATTGCTTCCAGGCGGCTTCAATGCTAGAACAATCTGAACCTGTTGAGAGCTTCAGTTCTCTTTCATAAGCCATATAGTTTCTGGGTAATCTATTTTATTTATTTTATATCAATGAAATCAATATTTTTTTTAACTAGTTCACAAGGTGTTATGATCATTGGCATCATTCAAATAAGTTTCAAAGCAAGATGAAGCAGGTAATTACCTGGCTATTTGATATTTTATGTGTGACAATGTCCTTTATAAAAGTGTTTTTGAGGATCCCATTGCGTTGCTTAACTCCTACTGAAGCTCAATAGGTCTTATAGGAAGCTCACTTGTTGATGATCAATTGAAATTGCTTCGATCCTAATACACTTCCAAAAAATTCACTTAATAATCACAAATCTTGAAGTGATATTCAAATTAAAAATCTTCAAAATTAAATTTAAAATCATCTAAACTACACTTTTAACAAACTTATAATCGAGTTGAGTGTCTCGCTAAGACAGATTCATCGATATTACAAATGATTCGATTTGAGTCCAAATGATAAATCAAGCCCTTGAAGCATGTTCAAAAAAAAAATTAATATTAATTGAAGGCCCGCCAGAAATTAAAAGAGAGTCACACAAATAGCAATCAGCTGAACGGGTTTGGGCCTGCAATGAAGGCTATCAGTGCTATTGGGGTTCGGCTTCCCGACCAGCAGCGTCAGCTGCAAATGATGGAGGGTGGCACCGAGATCAGCTTCGCGGTGTGAGCAGAGTAGGATGGTGATGGAGAAATGAGGAAGAAGATCGGCTAGTAGGAAGAATAAGTGGAGTGTTTCGAGGAAAAGGGAATATATTATATCTGAATATTTTAAGATAAGTTAGATCATTATGAGCCTTTGAAAGCGCACCTAGCTCCATCTGCTGCACCTTCTACAACAAACAATTCCCACTCATGATTGAAGTTCTCTGCTCTTAGTCCTTCACTGTCACCTTTCAGCTAAGCTCATCTACACCATCCAAGCCATCTGCTTGCTTCAGGACTTTTACTGATGTTAAAAGCTAAGGCTATATATATATATATATATATATATATATATATATATATATATATATATATATATATATATATATATATATAACATAATATAGAAAATTTAAAGCAAGGATAACTATAGACCTATAACTTCAAACATCAATAAAATTGGTAATTAATTATATTTTTGAATAATCACATGAATTTTATTATTATATTTTTTTTAGGAAAATTTGGGGCCTAAGCCCATTTCATTCCAACAAAAAGAATACAGTAAGAAGATTGACTACTACCACAACCAACCAGTAGTAGTCAACAAAACTATCAGCATAAAAAGACTGCATAACAAAAGAAAACCTATTACATACTATCAGCCATAGCTGCAGAAAAAACAGTAACAGAAATAGAGCCACTCAACATACTAAACATACTAAACCAAGATACAGAACTGCAGAGACAAAACTGGCAAAATGACAAATAGATCAGGTACCGCCAAAAAAGAGCTCCCAAGCCTGTAAACCTGGACTCAGATTTTACAGAAAGAAATTGCTGCGCAGACATTGTTCCCTGGTTGCCTGTAGACCATCCAAGGGAACCTAAGAACGGGAGCTTCATCATCGTCCAGGAAGGCTTTGTGATATCGAATGGAATCGAATGCAGCGACGGGCCAGTGAGAAAAACCAGGCAGTAAGAAACCTGCCAGCTTACAATAATTCAAATATTTCCAGAGAATTCTCCCATAAAGCTAACATTAACAGAGGAATACATAGAATGGAGGAGTAATCCAAAAAAAGCTTTCCAGCAAGACATATCAATAAAAATTCCGCAGCTGATCACCATCACACCATTTGGAAACCTTAGAAATAATAGCTTTTTTTATCTTAAGCCTAGTCGTGGAGGAGCTAGAGGCAGACATGGCAAATCTCCTATCATTCCTTTCTCTTCAAACATAGTAAATCGTACAGCAAATGGTAATGAAATATAGCTTTTTAGTTTGAGAAGAGAAGTTATGGTTATCATTCACCCAGTCAAAAAGCTGCAACAGATTGGGTCTAAGAAGAATAGAGGCACATTCAGACATAAGAGCAGTAATAATGGAATGCGAGAAGGTGCAATCAAAAAACAGGTGGGATGAGCTCTCAGGGAAACAGTGGCAAAGGGAGCAAACCAAATCCACTGCAATATTTCAGTGGTGAAGTTCCATAGCAGTTTTAAGACCTCCCACCAACGTTAACCAGGTATAAATCGAGAATCTCAACGAGTGTTTCTTATGCCAGATAAAACCTTCCCAATTACATGCTGGAAAATATTTGTAAAAATCAGAAATGAAATCTTTGAATTTGACATTGCCACCAGTAGGCCAAGCTAATCTTTCAGAATTGGTATCAAGTATGCTAACACTAAAAGAAGCATTAGAAATTTCAGCAGGGAGGGGTAGGGGAAAATGCCAGAGCCCATCAGGAGTAATAAATTACTCACAAAGTAATAAACATAATTAGCATAAACCGGGCAAATATCCACCAAACGTCTGTTATTGCACCAATAGTCCCAGAGTAAGGAGAAAGGGGCAGTAGGGGTGACATTGAGAATCCATTTCTCCTTAGTAGCTTCAGCTGTACAGCAAATAGATTTCCAGATTTTGGTTGCCTTAGAATGAACCGGTTTCCAGAGAGAAGAATAAATCTTAAGAAACCAACCAGCAAGGGGGGAGAATTTATTATAAATTCTATGAATGAGGGAGCAATTAAATCCATGTTGGAGGGCAGAAATGCTAGGAAGACCAACCCCCCCCCCCCCCCCCTATCTTTAGGATTACACATAGTATCCCAAGCTACAAGGTGCAATTTTTTTCCAACAGACAAATCACAAAAAAACAGAAATTTAGAAGCAGCTCTCCTGAAAATTTTAAAAACAGCTTTGGGTAAAATAGCTCCCCTAATCCAGTATGCTATAGAGTTAAGCATAGTAAATTTCAAATATTGAAGCCTTCCCGCAAATGATAACAACTTAGCATTCCAACCAGAGAGTTTCCTAATAACATCATCCATCAGAGATGAGAAATCCAAAATTTTTAACCTCCTGAAGGATATAGGGACACCAAGATAGGTGACAATATCCTTAGTAGACAAGCAAAGAGAGCTGCAAATAACATCAGCATTAGGAAGATGCTCAGGCAACAAGAGAGTGCTCTTATCCAGATTTATATGTAGCCCCATAGCCTTGGTGAAACAGTTAATAATTTGCATTAAATGTCTACAATTGGAGGAAAAAGCTTCACCAAATACAAGTAAGTCATCAGCATAGAGGAGATGACTAAGCCTAAAATTCTTGAAGTGGGCACCAACAAAAAGATTATCATCTAGAATCGAGGAAAATGCATCCATAGCAATACAAAAAAGATAAGGACTTAGGGGACATCCTTGCCTTAACCCAGCCGATGACGGAAAGTACCCTTCAAGAGCCTCTTTAATCGCAATAGAGAAATTGACATCAAAAATGCAACCTTTAACCCAAGTAATAAACAAAGGTGGAAAGCCCTTTTGATGAAGTCTCGCTAAAATAAACTCCCTGGAGACAGTATCAAATGCTTTACGGATGTCAAATTTGGCACAAAATAAAATTTTCTTCCCTTTAGCAGCAAAAGAGAGAATCTCTTGGGCAAGAATAATATTGTCTATGAAAATTCTAGTTTTAATAAAATCTGACTGAGTATCTTTTACAATAGAAGGCATGGTGGACTTTAGCCTATTAGCAATAATTTTAGATATAACTTTATAAATCATTGCATAAAGCTATGGGCCTAAAGTCAACAAAAGAGGCTGCATGCTTAGTTTTGGGAATCAATGCAAGAGCCGCAGCCTTAATACCGGGCGCAGACATTTTACCAAAAATAAAAAAGGATTTAACAGCCTTACAGACCAGGGCCTGATGATGTGCCAACTCCTTTTGTAGAAATGAAAGTTAAATCCGTCATGACTGGGAGTAGACAAAGCCTTGCCCTAAAAAATCGCTTTCCTAATTTCATCATCAAAGACAGAAATGGTGAGAGTGTCAGCAATAGAAGAATGGAGAGTATTACCAGCAGGGAAGAGCTCCATATTTAATTCCTCAATAGGAGGAGGGTTGTAAAGATCCTGAAAGTGATTAATAATTCCAGAGATAGCATTAGCTCTTAAAATATTAGAGGAGCAGCCCAGGTTAACCACATCATTACTGTTTGCCCTCCTACGACGAATCTTAGCATAGAGAAACTTAATATCATCCTCCCCCTAAGAGAGCCAATAAGCCTTAGCTCTCTGAATAATCCAAGAGACGTGAAGGAAGGTGAATTTAGAAATTTAATTGTTAGTATCTTTCAGCTTGCTATTGAGAGCCACATTAAGAGGATCAGCAGAGATCTGCTCTAAGCAAAGAAGTTCATAACGATGAAGGGAATCCAGGTGATCTTGAATAGCCTTAGCATTAGTACAGGGCTCTAGCTTGAGCCTTCTCTTGAGAACCCGAAGTTTAGAACTGAAATCAGCCAGAGGATTACCAACTTGAGTAGCAGAGAAAACATCAAGCAGAATGTACCAGAAACCGTCAAGAGAAGTCCATAAGTTTTTGAAGAGAAAACGGTGGTGGGAGGAGATATCATCAGAAGAGTGAAGAATAAGGGGGCAATGGCCAGAACAGGATGGAGCTTGCACCGAGTAATAAGTGTTAGGGAAAGAAGTGGACCACTTCTCATTGACCAAAACTCTGTCAAGTTTAATATGAAAGGGTTGCTGGTGCGTTGATTAAACCAGGTGTAAGTATTTCCCACTGAATTTAATTCCTCAAGATTAGTATAAAAAATAACATAGTTTAATTCACCTAAGTTGTTGTGGGATAAGGCATTACCACCCAATTTATCAGTGGCAAATCTACAGTAATTCAGATCACCCATAATAAGTTGATCAAATCCTAGAGAGGAATGCGGCCCTCTCTATCATTCTCAGCATAAATAATCGATAAAGTAAAGGGGGGATAGGCAGGACCATCCACAATACCCAAAATGAGCTGAGGAGTGATGATAGACGGAGTAAAGTTAAGTTTGGAAGAATTCCACTCAATCCAAATCTGGCCAGGACTAGCCGAGTTAAAATTGTGGCAGGATTGCTCAGCAGGGAAAATAACATGAGAGTCAGAGAAGAAGGGGTTGAGAAGGGTAGAGGGGAGAATTCTGTTCTCCAAAATACACAACAAATCCAATTTGAAAGAAGAAATCAAACGCTTACAGCAAAAAATCTTGTCTGGACTATTAAAGCCTCTAATGTTCCAACAGGCTAAAGACGGCACAGACATGGTTAGCGTTTGACAGCAGGGGCCTTTTTGGCTTGCTTCCCCTTAACATTCTTACTTTGCTTACCCGATTGTGTATGAACTTTCTCCTTTTCTTTAACCCTAGCTGAGGTATCAGTATCCAAAGAAGCACCATCAACTGAATTGTCTTGGTCTTCCTCCAATAGATGCAGAGCATCAAATTTGTTGGGAGAATGAACTTTAGGGGATGAGGACTTGAAGGAAGGCAGGGAGGTGGAGGTTGAAGAAGAAGTGGCATCTTGAGGGGAATTTAGGTTTGGTATATTATTGACTGGAGGATCCGCCAGAGGTATGATGGTAGTAGGAGGATTATGTGGAGGTGGAGGAATGCTGGAATTGGGGAGAGTTGATTATAATGCTATAAGTAGCATGAATTGAGGGCAATAAAATGCACATATCATATATAATCGATTGAAGGGGTGGGAGAAGTAGTAGAAAATGAACTTTGGGGAGCAGTTCAATTTTTTTAAAAAAAAATCGGTATAATTATATTTTTTTTAACTATTTTACTTATTAAAATTTTAAAAATAGATTGAGAGTCATTTTAAAATCATTAATTTGTGCCCCCACTAAAAAAAATTTCTGGCTTCGATCCTGGCTGGTTCACTCTAGCTTCTCCTTTGATGGTTTTCTTGACAACCAGGAGACCTGATGCATATAACATATGCTGGGTGTTTATATTTTGTATTGCATTCTGAGTCTTTTTGGCCTCTTTGGCGACTGGTTTTTATTTTACCCAATACTAATCCTTTTGTTAGTCATTGGATTTTTCTTTACTCTTGTAATTCTTTTTTTTAATAGAATGGGCTAAGGCCCTAAATTTCTCCAAACAAAAATCACTAATATTTCGTGATATAAATGTAAATCATTCTAAAGCGTACTTCCAAACTCTAATGACTAAGACTTTGTTTGTTTTTTTGGTGCTTTTGTAAAAGACAGTTAAACGGCAGAGTTAAGGAATGGTTCGTCTTGCTCTGCGCCTGATCCTGACGGCTATACGTTTGATTTTTATAAAAAATCTTGGCATATCATTGGGCATAAGTTATGTAATGCTATTAAAAGTTTTTTCACTTCTTGTCATCTTCCCAAAGGGGTTAAAGCTTCGGCCATTACTCTTATTCCTAAAAGACCGCATGCTTCTAATATAAATGATTACAGGCCTATCTCGTTATGCAATGTTTTTTATAAAATTATTGCTAAGCTTTTGGCTAATCGTATGAAGACGGCTTTACCTTTAATTATTCACGAGAGCCAAGCTGGGTTCATTCATAACAGGTGCACTACTTATAACATTTTACTTGCTTCGGAAGTGCTTAGAGAGTTTAATTTTAATAGCAATCTTTTTTGTGCTAAACTGCATATCAAGAAGGCTTTTGATACTGTTTCTCGTAAATTTCTGATTAATAGGATGAGGCAAAAGGGTTTTCCTGACATGTTTATTAATTGGGTTAATTGTTGTATTTCTAATGTGCATTTTTCTATTTGCCTGAATGGGTCTTTGGAGGGGTTTTTTTAACTCTTCCTCTGGCCTTAGACAAGGCTGTCCTTTATCACCCCTTCTTTTATGTTTAGTTATGGATGCCCTTTCTTGCATTCTCACTTCGAATTTTTTGGGGAATAATAATCCTGTTTTTAATATTAATGACAAGAATTTTAATCATCTTATGTACGCAGATGATCTTCTTGTTTTTTGGATGGCAAAACCTCAAAATGCTACTAACCTTTTGAACATTCTTAATGACTTTGCGGATTCTTCTGGGCTTAGCATCAATCCCACTAAAAGCTCTATTATTTTTTCTAATAATACGTTTGATACTGAACATTTTTGTAGCATTATGGGTATTATTCAGAGAAGTAGTTTCCTTACGTATCTGGGGATTCCTATATCACCAGATAGGCTGAATGCAAATCATTTTCAAGTGCTGTTAGATAAAATTATTTCTCTTCTTGAAGGCTGGGAGGTGAGATTTCTTTCATTAGCTGGTAGAGTTCAGTTTCTTAAATTCACTATCTCAAATACTCTCGCCTATTGGATCAAAGGGTCTATCATACCTAAAGCCATTTGTAAGACTATCAACAAGTTATGTTCAAAATTTTTATTCCATGGGGACATTAATGGTAAGAAAGTGCATATGATTGCTTGGGAGAAAACTGTTATTCCTAAGCAGAATGGCGGTTTAGGTATTGTTTCTATTGATGCTTGTTATTATAATTATCACAGCACTTTTATTTGGAATTTACTTACTCAGGATAGTTTGATTTATTCTTGGTTTAAAAATAAATACTATTCCCCCTGGAAGCCTCCGGTTGCAAAAGCCTCAAAATTCTGGAAAGTTATTTGTTCCACTGCTTATAAAATCAAGAATCATTTCTCTTTCAATATTAATTCATTGTCCAAGTTCTCTTTATGCTGGGATCCGTGGATTAATGGGAAAACTTTATCTGAATTTTTTCAGATAAACCAGCGATTAACTGGGTTATCTGTTAATAGTTGTATCAGGGATAATGTTTGGGCCCTTCCAGACTATTTACCCGATAATATGAAACATGTTATTTGCGCCATTGAGATTAAAGAACAACCGGCTTTGGCTTGGGATGGCTCTTTAAACCCGAAATTTAAAATTTTTTTGAATTCTTATTATACTCATTTGGAGGAGGTTACCTGGCACAAGTATGTGTGGCATAAATCTTACTCGCTTAGATATTCTATTCTAACCTGGATGGCCATTCTGCAGAAATTGAAAGTTGCTGATTTGCTAATCAAAAAATCTATCCAGGTCAATCTGGTTTGCTGCCTTTGCAACAAAGCCCAGGAAGATCACAACCATCTTTTCTTTAACTGTGATTTTACCTTTAATGTCATTATCAAGCTTATTCCAGACTTAAACTCTTTCTTACTTAGACCAAATTTGATTCAAGTTTTTGATTATCTGGATAACCAGCTGCTTTTGTCCAAATGGGAAAAGAACTTCTGCTGGCTTACGACTGGCTGCACAGTGTACCATCTTTGGAGAGAAATGAATAATCAAAAATTTGCTAACAAATGGAATTCTACGGAGAATATTACCATTACCATCAAAAACGCTATACGGGTCAAAACGTGTAGCTGGAAGCATTTTCATCATCTTATTGAGAAATTTCAATTCAACTGAAATTTCGGTTGTTCTGTAGTCAGACTGGAGCGGGAGTTTTCTCGGCTGTTTGTTCACTTTGCTGTTTTGGTTTTGTACTTTTTGGATTGTTATGTTTAAGTTTATGTTGTTGAGTCCAGTAATTAGGTTGTTAAGCCTAAGTAAATGTCCCACGGCTACCAAGAGGGGGGTGAATTGGTAGTTTTTAAAAAAAAATATTTAAACCCTCTTAATGATAAAGTTGAACCGAAATAAAATTTTCTTTTAAAGTTTGTAGAAAAATGTTTTTCAACCACAGAGTTGTTAAAACTGAAATTTAAAGTGCGGAAACGTAAAAGCAATAAAGTAAATGACACCAGATTTATAGTTGTTCGGTCTATAACCAGACCTACATCCACTCCTCAGAGGCACCCTCTGAGTATTGCACTAATACCACAAAGTGACTCTCCTTTAGCACCCACAGCAAGGCGGAGAAGCCTTTACAACACACTCTTTTCACCACTTCCCGGTGCGGCAGAGAACCGTCGTCCTTTTACACAATCCACAGTGCTGGCAGAGAAACGTCGTCCTTTTACACTCTCCTAGTGTGGGCAGAGAACCCTACGGCTGTTCACACTCTCTAAGTGTAGGCAGAGAACCTTTCCGCTGTTCACACTCTCCAAGTGTAAGCAGAGAACCCTTCGGCTGTTTACACTCTCCAAGTGTCGGCAGAGAACCGGATCTCCTTGACTGATCTTCTCACAAGAATCTAGAAGGAAGAAAGAAAAGAGTGAAGAAATCCAATTTCACAAGTAGAGACTCTTACCTTTGTAATCCAAGTGAAGCCTTCTCGCTCCAGTGGTAGGAATCCTCCTTTGAATGCTCTCTTCCACTCTCTCCTTGGCTATTCTCTCAAGAGGCACGAAGATCAAATGACAAAAAGATTGGGTGGCAGTCTAATTTGGACTATTTATGTAAAAGACAAGAAAAACCGCCCAAAAACTGCAAGTTTCCAATTCTGTACGCAGTGGATCGTCCTGTACGATCCTGGATCGTCCTGGACGATTTTACTTAAACGATCTGAAACGACCCAATTTGTATATGTGTACGAAATGACTTCGTACAGATGATCGTCCTGTACGAACTAGGTTCGTCCAGTACGAACGGTTATTACAAGGTCGGTTCTAGAAACTGCTGAAAACTGTTCTAAGTCGGTTAATCGTTTGGACGAAAATATGTTCGTCTGGACAAAAATTTTCCAGAGACCCGATCGTCCTGGACGATTATTTATTTCGTCTGGACGAAAATTTTCCAGATGACCAGTCGCCACGGACGATAATTTGTTTTCGTCTGGACGAAATTTTTCCAGAGACCTGATCGTCCGGTACGATATTTAATTTCGTCTGTACGAAAATTTTCCAGAGGACCGGTCGCCTCGTACGATGATAAAATTCGTCTGGACGAAAATTTTACAGAGAACCCATCGTCCGGGACGATAATAAATTTCGTCCTGGACGAATAGGACTTAGAAAAATTTTTTGAGCAAGTTCATATTCGTTCCATGTGCTCTGTAGGAGATAACTGACGGATCGTCCAGTACGATAAATATCGTCCCGTACGATCAGTATAAAATTTTATGATCTCCTTATGTGTGTGTGTGTAAGTTTTTATTCACTCAATTACAATCACTCCCTTTCAAAATTAAATCAAAGAAAATGCAAACTTCAAATAAACAAAATATCTCATGTTGAATTTGATTTGAAGTTATCGTAGTCTGGAGTCTGATTTTCCTGAAATGTTAGTACACACAAGAGCAAATACAAATCTTCTAAAATTGTTATGAGATAACTATACATTTGAACAATAATGTTTGTAATCATCAAAACTACATAAGTTGCACAAATATAAATCATTCAAATAGCAATTATTCTAACATATGTTTGGCTCTTTATTAGGTTTATGTTTGAGTTGAACTCTTTATGTATGTCAGTCTTTGTTTTACTGTAAGTCTTTTTATGTATCCTTTTTCATCTTAAAAAAATGGGCTATGCTCCGGTTCTTCCCAAAAAAAAAAAAAAGACAATTTTTAAAAACATTAGTTTAGGAAATAGAGTTTTCTAACGGAGAAGTATATATAAAAAGCTTTCTCAAAACTACAGAAAAATGAAAAAAAGAAGTTATTGAGAACTTGATTTGACGAACCAAACAACACAAAAAAAAAATCCTCCATTTTCTGAAACGAAAAAGGCAAAAAAATGCTCAAACAAACAAAGCCTAATTAGGTTAACGTGCTTTTGAAGTTTTCCAAAACAAACATGCACTTGACCAAAACGGAAACTACTTAGGCCTCGTTTGATTAGGTTTATTTTCTCCATTTTCGTTTGAATAAACTTTAATCAGTTCGTCATAACTATTTGGAAGACAAATTTAATCGTAATTGCTTTTTATTAAACCACGTATTTTGGGTGGTTACAGAATTTATTTGCTGTCTGCTTATTCATTCAGAAAATGCAGTTTCCCAACCTAAAAGTCCGAATTAACCCTCCTCCACGTTCTCACTCTGACTCCTTCGACGTTGCTATCCGACTTCGTTATTTTCGTAAAAGAGGTCTAGTGTTCGCCTTTCATCTTCTCTTTCTCGTCGTCGCTGTTTAGGAGGTTCAGGCTCCCTCTGCTCCTTGTTGTCGTTCGACTTTGTGCTTCGCGGAGGTACAGAGATTGCACCGTATTTTTTGCGGCTCCTTCAGTCTCGTTCGACTTCGCTCCTTTGGCTCCCGTGGCTGTCCGACTCTCCTTCTCCGACCCCCGCCGGTCGACTCCAACAGGCCGAACCTGGCGATCGGGCTCCCTTTCTCCTTCTCTTTGTTATATTACATAATATATAATATATATTATATATTATAATATGATAATATAATGATATAAAAGAGAAAAAAAAAAAGAAGAAAAAAAAAATAGAAAAGAAATATTTTTGAAATATGAATCTCTAAGAAATTTTTTGAAATTGGAGAGCATTTATTTCGCCGATTAAATTAATTGATGAAATTATAATATTGAGTTGTTCGTTTATATATATATAACGTGTACATAAATTTCTGGGGCAATTATGTCTTTTTATAATAAAATCTCAAAAGCAGAACTCCTAAACAAACAATTTAAATTTACTTTCAAGTATTGATAAGCACTTTTAAAAATATTACTCAAATATATCTCATTATTGAAATTCCATTTTATTGAACGGCTTTTTTTCAACCTCCTTTTCGAAAACTCCTTTATATATAAGCATAAATCGAATCAAACGAAGCCTTAATCTCATGTAACACGTGCCGAAACACTAACATGTTACTGTTCTTAAAAATCACACCATGGACCCCACACGGCAACCGTTTTACTCAGACTTCCGCATACGACATATCGGTGGCGGAGAAAGAAGGGGTCCTCAAGTTTCTAACCAAACGCGCACGTGCCAAATGTCAGCATCACCACGCGTGAATTTTGCCCGCATAAAGTGCTGATTGCTTCAACGCTAACCTAGCGCTTCTTCCCCTGGGTACAAAATCGCCGTCCTCTCGTTTCCTGGCTATACAAGGAAAATGGACGAAGAGCTAAGAACTAGGACCTTCACTGAGGCGCCCAGCTTCGTACGAATCGGCGACACCTTGCCGGATTCTCCAATAGTTGAATTGGAAGTCGCCTGCGATGACGATCTACCCATGAATGACTTCGAGTTCTCCTTTACTTTAGACGAATCAGAGCACGACGCCTTGACTACAATCGCCGGAGAGATCAACTCCAAAGGCCAGGTCCTACCTGCTTATCCCGTATTCAACCAAAACCTTGTCGCTGACAGTTCAGAGGCATCACTGGAGCAGGAATTGGTGGAGATGATGGGCCGCGTTGCGCTGCCGTTCGAAAAGCACGAGCTCCGCTCGGGTTCAGCATCTTCCTCGTCCTCAATAGATGATCCAACGGAATACTGTGCTTGGACTCCGAGATCTGCCCCCCTAACGCCGGATCGATGGCGTATGAGCCAATCAGTCGGGTCGGAGACGTCGGAGTTTAGGAGGTTCAGGCTCCGGGATTTGATAGTTGGCCGTAGTCGAAGCGATGGGAAGGAGAAGCTCATGGTCTACTCGACGGCGGAGAAGGAAATAGGAAGAGGTAGATTTGGCATAATCCCTTTTCACAGTGCGACGACAGCAAAGAAGGCTAAGCAGGAGAAGGGGAAGGGGAAGAGGAATAGGAAGGAAAAGGGAAAATGTAGTGAGGTGAAAGAGATGGATGTGGTCACTGCTCACCGGATATATTACGGGAAGGGTGCTGTCGTCGGTCGGCGGAGCTTCTTACCTTACCGGCCAGGATTACTTGGAGGATTTTTTGGCCATGGGTTACATTCCCCATTCTAGATTCGATTTCTTCTTCTTCTTCTTCTTCTTTTTCGTTTTGACTTTTGAGTATGTGGATTTTTATTTTATTGAAGATATCGCCTGTCCATAAGGATTGATTAATTTCGTATTTTGTATTTTTTTTGGAAAATTAATGTCATAGCCTGACTTCATTCATATAATGAAAAAAAAAAAAAAAAAATTTGAGAAATTTATGGGCAGAAGCCCATGAATTAAAAATGCAAAATGATATACAATTAAAAACCTGTAAACCTAGAAAGAAAAAAAACAGTAAGAAAGAACCCCAAAACAAACGAGGGGTACAAAACTCAGGTACAAAGGAGAGCACCCAAAAACATTCCAACTGGAAAAATTGACAGGAGAAAATTGCCCATCGAAAAAAGAGTCTCAGGTTGCTTCAAGTCCAGCAAAAGGAAACCAAAAGACAGGCACAAGGGTCATCCAATAGGACCCACCAGCAAAGAAAACAAAACTTCTAGCCAACGGGGCCTGGTCATATCATCATAATCCCATCAAAAAACATCATCCAATATATCATCATCAAGGACATTGAATCAAAACAGCGCAACATATTTCTCTTTAACCAATTCCACATTCTTCCAACTCTTCATTTTTCCTCTAATGGTCACTTTAATAACATCAACCACCACCATCAGGGCCAACCAAGTATTAGAGAAATGTCGGTTGTTTCTTTCCCTTCAAAGATGATATAAGGTGCACGCAATGACAAAGAAATAAAAGTTTTTCTCTAATTTGTTGAAAGTAAACTCAGAATCCAAAAAATCATAAGCTTGAGAAAGATTGGGCCTAAATAAAAACCTTTTAAACATCGAGAGAACATCATAGAGAATCGTAAACGAGAAATCACAATCGAAGAAAATATGATGGTGAGTTTCTGGGAAATTCTTGCATAAGGAGAAAGCAGCCGAAACCTGAATGCCCTTCCTGATGAGGATGTCAGTACATTTGAGCTTCTCAAGCATAGTTGTATATTGTTATGGGTCTTTTGGTTATCTGGTTTTGGCTATATGTAAGGATGGTATTGGAGTTTTTCTATTATCTATTGATGTTGCCTTTCTCATGTATGGTCTTCAATTTAGCTGTGTGGTGGATTGTTTCTTCTCTATTTTCTTTGTGCTTCTCGTGTCTATCCTAGGGTGTTGTTGTCAGCTTTACAATTTTACCTTTGCTAATGTTTTAGAACGGCTATTGTATGTTTGGTGTGTTACTATCTTCCTCTTCTACCGATGGAACATGTATCAATTCATATCTGTTCTTTTTAATTCCTATTGACATTATACTTTTTTTTTTTTATTAAAATCCACAAAAGGGCCTACGCGTTGATATAAAAGCCATGTTATAGGGTCCTTAAGGAGAAAATCAGCTCTCTGCTGCTCAAAAGAGCTACAAAACAAATCAAAAGAAAATCTAAGAGCTAGTTTTCTCTACTACAAAAAAGTACAATAACACTTAGTAACATTCTACTGATGCTATAGGCAAGCATCCCAAAAAGACGGAATAAATAAATATAGTTAAGCTCCTTCCATCTGACAAAATTCTGACAAGCCCTGAAAAACATCCTCATCTGCAAAAAAGGAAAACCTGCAAAAGAACAAGCTACACAAACAAAGGATATTAGCAACAATAAGATAATAAAAAGGGTAAGTGAAAAAGAATGGAGCCAAAATGATCAAAAATTTCCAAGTTAAGCCACTCCTAAGAATCAGACTATTAGAACTCAGAATATTCTCTAAGAATTTAGCTTCATTAACAAAGTCCACAAGCCACTCAACCCTACAATGGGGGTAAGCCCAAATACCCACTAATAACTGGCTCCATCTGATCCTCCAAAGAGAGACGGCATAGGACAAGAAAGTATTAGTCCCAACATACAAAAAGTTATGCTATGAAAGTTTTATCTATACAAATTTATCATCGTTTTTTGCTAATGTAAATAAATTTTTAATTAAAAAATTGTTAAAAATTATGCATTTTTAAAAATTGAGAAGGCCATAATATGACTTACATTGAGACGAACAAATTTCTCAACTAAGCCGAAGGACGAAAATGGCCCGAAGTCATCCAATACATGATTATCTCTTTTCTCTCTCCTCTCTTTCTCCTATTTTTTTTTTTTCAAACCCATTTTATGTTCTCTGTTAAAGGAAATAAAATGAAATGCTTATAATAATATCTTAATGGAATTAGATATTATTAAAACATTAAAAGTTATTTTATTATTTAATATTAAAATATTATTTTCATCCAAATTCTTTTATATTCTTAAATATGAAAATTCAAAAATTACAAAAAATATCATAAAATAACTCATTTTATTTAAAAATTTTTGATGAAATTAGTTAGCCAAACAAACAACTAACGCGTGGTTCCAAAAAACCCCATTTGTACCGAAAAGTATCAATTTTTAAAAAAAAATTCAAGAATACCAAAAAATTATGAAAAAATAGGGAAACTAAAATACAATACTATGATTGCTTTGGCTAAGACGGTTTGTGATTTGGACTTAAAATGACTCCTAAAATAATATTTGACTGCCTAGGTCAATAAAAAATCTTAAAAATTTTAAGAGTTTTTCATTTTGATTGGTGAGATGCCCTAACAAATATTTTGATTAGGGGATTCAATTTCGGGTCATGGGTCGGGTTCGGGTAAAACTCAGAATTGGCCCGGGTTTAAACGGGTCAACCCTTACCCAACCTGGGTAGGTAAACGGGTCGAAAATGCCAACCCGGACCCAACCCAGCGGGTTGCCGGGTTGACCCGAGCTGACCCGGGAAGGCTAGCTGGCTGCCTAGCGTGCAGGCACAGACGCACGGCCTACAGGGCGTGGACGCGAGCGGTGCTGTGGCGGGATTGGTCTTGCGGTGCAAGGTTCGCGGGGCGGGTCCGGGTTGACTAATAATTAAAAAAAAAGATCCCTAATAGTTTATTTGACCAAGTCAACATAATTAATTAGTGGGACCCATGTTTATTCTCATAATGTACTAGTGGGCCTCTCAGCTCCAACAAATCTCCAAATGATGCAAATCACACTAAGGATATAAGGTAGCTCTCATTGGTTTCTTGGTTGGGAGTTTCATTCAGAACTAAGATTTATTGAATTCGAATCTCGCATATATGTTGTGTGTGTTTGGGAGCTATCCCTAATTTTGGCAAAAAATATAATAAAAAACTAGGGACAAATCAAAGCATCACATTTATATTTATCAATTAATTAGAGATTGCCACATCAATGCTCTATTTTGCAAAATAAATTGATGAGGACAAAATTATAATTTTTAAAAGAATTCATGATATATTGACATATAAAATTTGTATGCTTATGATATATAATCATATAAATTAAATTATTAAGTTTTTTATTTTCTTTTATTTATCCCTTTGTGAAATTACATAAAAATTTGCTTTTAAGAAATTAAGGTTTTACTTCAAACAGCTTTTCCATTATTTTTTAAGATAAAAAATAGTTAATAAAAAATAATATGTATTTGAAATGCAGTTTTTTTAACATTTTTTTTTAAATTCTCTTTAATTATTTTTTAAATGTTAAAATTTTAATTAATTTTCATTGTCTATCACTTCCATTATTATTAGTTGAACTGCGAACATATATATTTATATAATTATTCAGAATAGTTTTATTAATTAGAATTGGTATAATAAATTTAAAGTTTTGAGATTTATTTTGATGAGATCTTGTTATCAAAAATTACTCTTTTTTTTTTGTTTTCTTTGTGCTATAAATAGGAACCATTTATGGGGAAAAAAAAAGAAAAAACCTGCTGGAAGCTTTCATATTCATGGCAATGACATCGCATTCATCGCCGTCACAACGCCGGCAGCCAACGAAAATTATCCCGTCAGCATCCCGTACGAATACAACCGCGTCGCCGACGACAAGCATCTTGCTTGAAACGAAATGGCCCCAACCACTAGGCGGACTTCCGCTGATCATGTGGCCGAACCTCCACCGTCGATTATTCAAGTCATAGACGTCCAGGTCATCATCCTCCAAGTTACGGAACACCTCGTGAGCTCTTGGCGGAAGCATCAAGAAGCTTTTGCTCTTGCGGTTGGTTTCGCTCTTCGACAGAGTTTTAACGACGGAAGTGACGCCGCCGCCGGAGAAGGTTTTGGCCCGTCGTCGTCACCGGAGATGAGAAGTCTGTGGCGAAGACTTGCTCGGTGGTGGGGTCCGCGTGGATTTATTCATATTTATAGTTTTTTCTTTTCTGTTTTTTTTATTATTTAATTCTAACAAACTCCTAAAAATATGTTTCGTAATAATATTATAATCAATGACAGATTTTTTGTCTAACTAATAAATGGAGCACGTGAATAAATTTAAATATAAATATATATATATATATATATAATTTAAAATTAATTTATAACATGCAATATGATTGATACTTAAGTCTTTATAAAAATTACATGTAATTTTATATATTTATATATAATCAATAGGCATATAAATTTATATTATAAAATTTAAGTATTTTTGTATCTCCATAGAATAATCTTCTAGTATAAAATTTAAGTATTTATATGATAACAGTCTAGTATAAATGCACGTGAATAAAATTTTAAAAATTAAGAAATTAATAATTAAAATTTAAAAATAATTTATGACAAGCTATATCAATTTAATTAAATTTTATATTAATAAATAGAAATGCACGTGCACTTAGTGCACATTGCTATAATTTACAAAATTAATAAGAAAATAATAAAATGCACACTTATTAAGTACACATCCTTAAGATTTTATAAATGCATCATAATATTATAAAAATTTAAAAATAATAAATAATATAAAATAATTATATTTATAATATATAAATAAAAAATTTATCTTTATTAATTTTCACAATATTAAATAATATTTAAAGTAATTTTTATAATAGTGACATTAAATAATAAATCTGAATAATGAAACTTGATTCTTATTTTGATTCATAAGAATTAAGTATCTGAAGTCCTTCCAAATTATAACAGGTTTTTGTTTTAGAATGAAAGCAATAAGAGTATTGCTAATGGGTTAAGTGTGATTAGCATGAGTGAAATGATTACATATGTAATACTGATGTTTCTATATTTTAATTAATCACTCTTAATTATGGAGATTTTATCAACTTATTTTTTGCATTATTCCATATAATAGCTCTCAAGAACTTGATCTTATCACACATTCCTTTCACTTAAAAGGTAATTAAAAAAAAAAACTAACTTAAAATTTTGATAAATTTAATAGGTTAGCAATTTAGTTGATGCAACTAGAAATCGTTATTGATTTTAAACCACACAAACACCTTCGAAATCCGTAACATGTAATGATTTTAATTTTACATAGAAAATGAATAAAATAAATCATGTTCTAATTATGTTTGTTATATATCTACAAATAATAAAAGAAAGTCAGATTAAAATCAAACACTCAAAATTTTTCATCCGAGCTTGGGATTGGCATTGGCGGTTTTAAAAAATTTTGATATAATATTACCTCCAAATAATATGTTGGATTTGTAGTGAGGAATCGTAGTGTAAAAATTGATACTGCAAAAACAGAATATATTTAAGATATGTCAATTGATTGAAGTTATAGTCGATTATTTTAAAAGTAGATAAAAACATCGTGAAGTTTCATTTCTAATATTTTTTACTATTGTTAGACATTTATAGTATCAGTTATAAATAAGATGCATATTCCATTTGATTGAGAAATACTAAATTGCTAGCATGCATAAGTGAAAAATATAACCCAATCTTTATAATAAACTATGATTACTAAGTAAATACAACATAAAGATCTCACAAAATAGGAACATAGATGAAAGATTGAATTAAAAATTAGAAAAAAAAAAAGGAATGCAAACTAAAACATACAATAAGATAACTAAATATCTAAAAATATATTTTAATCACTAAACTTAAAACAAAGATTGTTGAGATGTAATTAAAAATAAACTATCAAGTAATGCATGGAGGAAAGACCAACAATAAACTCAGCTGTCTCCATATCATAGAGAAGAACATTGAAAATAAAGCTAATCAATACTTTGAACAATGGTTGGGAATGATATATCTTCTTATAAATTTTGATGGATGCATAGGAAATTTAACTAAAAGAACAGTAAACTACAGGCAAGCCAATGCAATTTTTTAATGTTTTATAAAATAACTTTCTAATACAAACACATCTATTTCGAAAATCTTTCCTATTCATTAAATAGATTGTAGAAACAAATCTTAATTCATGTGAAACGAAATAATCAAGCACCAAAATTTGATTAACACTTAACAGGTGGATATTACTATATTCAACAAAATCATTTGCATAAGATTTATATGAGCAAGATCGTTGAGAAACAATTCATCTTTCTTGAAGGTCTTAAAATTCAAGTGATAGATATTTGACCTCGGAATCAAATATTAAAACTTTGATGTTTCATGAAAAGTAAGTAGCAATATACAATACAAAATTTTTAAATACAATTAGTACTTCAGATTTCTAGCAGAAAGAATAAAACCATAGCAAGCTTGTTGCAATAATGCACAAATGCCACAAAATATTAATAGTTTGCATATGATATAATAAGAGTAATAACCTCTGCATACATCACTTTGAATAAAGTCAAAATAGTTTTCATCCTATTTGCAATGCAATGAAAAAGGAAGAAGCTTTCTTTTCCAATGGTATATGTAAAACAATTTTAAAAAAAAATGATAAAAGAATTTATCTTTATAACCCAACAAGCCATAATCCATAAAATGAAATAAAATATTATAATTTGAATGACATAATCATTTATTCCATAAGTAATTATCATTTGTATTTTATTTTAAAAAAAAAAACAATGAAATCTTCGGCTAGAAAAAATACAATGAAAGCTTCATAAACCCAAAACTATGACTAGCTCAACTTATGGCAATACTCCTACATCCTAACAAAATTCACATTAAAGAAACTAAAATTGGGCACTTCGGTGCCCTTAGAACTTCTTTCCTGAAAAACATTGAAGATTAAAGGCACTAACTCAAGCAGAAATTTCTACAACAGAAAGAATAAAATAAGGATCATAGAAACATAATAAAAGCTTAAAGGAGAATAAAGATTAGAAGAAAACATACATCTAGTTTAGAAATGCCGATCATTTGGAGGTAATAACCAGAATCAATACAGAACAGTCGTTCTCTGTGCAGCTTAGAAATGTCGAACTGGAGCACGATAATTGACGATGAGCTTATCTGTCGAGTTGACTGGTGGGTTGATGCTTTTGGCGAGAGACAAAACTGGATGAGTAGTTGCATTTTGCGAGTGGGAGATGAGAAAGCATAAAGTGAAAGAAGTGAGAAGAAGTGCTTGGGCTTTAAATCGAGAATCGTTCGACCAGGCGACTAGTTTGTGCGGCATCTTGAATTGAAACATGCACCCGGGTATGGTAGCCGATGAAAGGGTAGATGGTGAAGTAACGCATAACGATATGAATGCATGTGTTGGAGAAGCTTTTCTCTTCATTACACTAGCTATAGCAAGATGAGGTACCCATAAATGAAACGGCGAGGGGTTGTAGTCTGAAGTGGAACGATCGGATGATGTAGCAATTGCGAGCTCGTTTGTTTCCACGTAATTCCTCCATTTTTCGGTTTGAAACGGAAAACTCCACAGTCTATCAATAACCCTTGAATAATATTTGGGGACTTTGACTGAATAAGATCAAATGAGGAAATAGTTGGTGATAACCCTCCAATATCTCCAAAACCATGGATTTTAACTATTGCATCTTTATTGCATACTAATCTTTCTTTCAATTGGTATAATCAACAATTTCATAATCCTATTATATGCCTTTTTGGACCGTACTCTTTATAATAATCACTAATTAAGCTCCTACCCTCTTTCCCATTTCCTTTAGTCCAATGTTCGTTGATAACTCTTCTGTCATGTTACATGTGGAGCCTCCATCCTATTCTAAAAGAAGGATCATATACTTTTTTTTTTTTGATTATTGGCCTCAAATCATAGAGATTGTTCAAATAGCTTGGCCCATCCCTATTGAGGGAAATCCCAAATTTGCTTTGTGCAATAAACTTAATAATGTCATAATTGCTTTGAAGAATGAAAATTCAATTTTTTTTACTTCTACATTTCCAACAACGTCTCTATGCTCAATGCCACAAAAATCTTTATTTTTGAGAATTTAATTTGAAACTCAACATCTTGACTAATCTCTTTTTGGTCTACATATCCAACATGAACTTATTTAAGCCATACAATGTAAAATAGTTGGATAAAATGAAGGGACAAATGTTCTTGGCTTACAAAAGGTAAGGATGACTTGAAATTTCTCTAAAAAAAAAAAAAAAAAAACTCTAAAGGACAAAATTATATTCTTATGAAAGAAGTTAGTACACCTTATAGGCTAGTTCACTCCACTAAAGATATCTCTAATGAAGAAATTCACTATTTTTCTTATTTTACTTAAGGAGATGATCACATAAACATTTAGAACTATATTCCGTTCCATATTGGGTTGGCTCTATTTAAGGAGGAGCAAATTAGCATTATGGTTGGCTTCTCTGATGTTGATATTAAAAATACTTTATTTGACATAGATAATGATAAAGACTCTATTCCCAATGATTTTGCTTCTAAAATTATGAAAGATCTTGGACCATCACTAATAGTTCCTCCATTGATGCCATTTGACACTTCCTTCATTCTGCTACTATGTCTAACCGTGTGAATCATTCTACCATCACTCTCATCTCAAAGTCTTATCAATCACAAAAACTCGCTGACTAAAGACCCACCCACTTATTCAACACTGCTTACAAGGCTATTTTTAATGTCATTTCAACTGACCCACAGTCTTTCTCACTTTTCTGAGTTTTTCACGTAAAATTTTTTGTGTCTATTATGACTCTTGCACCCCTCTCTCTTTATCCATATGTGTGTTGCATCTTCATTCAAAGCTAGTTAAGAAGTTAAGCTCTTCATCTCTCTACCACCGCAAATGTTCTAGGACGTAACACCCCTAATCCCATATCACGACTTTTGGAGATGACTATTTGCTATCTTGTGCCTTTGGATATGTTCATAGTGATTATGATGTATTATTTTATGCAAATTTTTTATGCTTTGGGAGAAATGGAATATTATGAAAATCTCTCACTATGTGTAGATGCAATCAAACAACTATTACAATTTTTTACATATATACCGAAATTCAGTGCTCGAAAATTCTAATTGCCCTGTATGAAATATATAATCACTTGACCTAGTTGATTCTGAGTTTTATGAGCTCGTGTTCATTTTTTTATCATTATTATATATATATATATATATATATATATATATATATATATATTATATATATATATGTTCAAAATAGATCATTTTTTGTCATTTTTGTCTTAAATTTATTTTTTTAATCTAATTTTATTCTATTAATGAAATAACTGGACGGCACCCTCAATTTCATTATTTTAAACCCCACAATAGTGACAATAACGGCAAAGCTTGCCATAGGTAGTGACGGCGATTGGACGTCCGTTAGCAGGCAGAATCTCTCCCGTCCCTCCGTTTTCCTCCTTGTATAAGAGGCCGGCTTTCCTTTCCTTAGAATTTGGTGGTCGACGGCAGCTCCTCGGTGGTCTTCTCGCGCCGCGTCTTCTTGAACAGCTTCGTTCTTCTCTTTGGTGTTTCTCCTGTAAATCTCTCTCTCTCTCCCTCTCTCTCTCTCTCTCTCTCTACAGTTATTTATTTGAATTTTAGATCTAGGTTTATAGGTCCAATCGAGAGAGGTTATCGGGTGGTTTTGGGTTGATCCGTTAAAAATCATAGGTATGCTAATTGGTAAAAAAATGGAAATTTAGCATCGATCTTGATCATCACTTTGACCGCGCAGAACTTTTCATTTCATATTGGACGGATTGGATCTGAATTTCTTCTAGGTTTGGTTCCTCCTGGAATGGATTTGGGAGAGGCCGTATTTTTTATTTCTATTGCTTCCTAGTTGTGTTCTAGTTTTGATTGTATGATTTTAGTGCTTTTGCTTTTTTGGATGGTTCTATGCATTAGGAGAGGGCTGCCGATCATCTCATTTCACATAAATCAGGTAGCTTCTGCTTTATTTTTAAAGTTTAAATTGTTAAAGCGGGCAGCTAATTTTTATAGAGTTTATGACTTTGAAAGATTTTTTCATCCTGTAATTCAGGGATTCTTCAGATGTTTATATGGAATGGTGAATTTTATTCTTGGTGATTTGGAATATGATCACAATATGTTCTGACATGATACCCAGTCTTGGATCTGGGAATGAGGAGTATGAACATGGAAACCCTTCATCTCTAAACCTGGATAAAAAGGGGTATATGTTTCAAGCATCAAGATTATAAGTTTCCTTAGTCTTGAATCACTAATAGGTTATAGGTTTGGCAATCAAGGCTACAAACCTTGATTAGCAAATGAAATGTGGAATGAAAAAAATAATCCTTAAATTATTGGGTTTAAAGAGGTCACTAAAATTGGAAATGTTGATTTAAGTTTTCCTTATTTTTGGGTAATCGACCAAATCTCATGAAAATGAGGAATATTGTGTGAAGTAAAACAAAGAGGAGAATTATGATCCAAGGAGTTGAAAATAGTATATGAAAAATCAAATAGGTGATGAGACTTGTACACTTCCGTCCTTTCCCTTTTGCTCACACATCTTGATTTAAGTTTTCCTTATTTTTGGGTAATCGACCAAATTGCATGAAAATGAGGAATATTGTGTGAAGTAAAACAAAGAGGGGAATTATGATCCAAGGAGTTGAAAATAGTATATGAAAAATCAAATAGGAGATGAGACTTGTACACTTCCCCCTTTCCCTTGTGCTAACACATCTTGATTTGCTTTTTGACGTCAATTAATCTTGATTATTATGAGTTATTAAACCCTGACCTAAGAAAATCATGAGTTTCTTTGTATGTTATATAACATTGACACAGTAAAAAAAAGAGTTTCTTTTATGTTACAAAACATTGACACATAAGCTGAATTGGCTAAAATGCATAACTTAGTAGAAGGTAGCATATGAAAAGACAAACTTATCAATGGATTTCTGAAATTTTGAATATTCACTATGGAATCATCGTCATTATTTTGTTGGCTTGTTTCAGCATGGTCATCCAAATCTCCATAAGGAAGATTATTTTGGATATAAATTAGATTTGGATTGAGATTGTTGGTCATGATATTGCTTCAAACTTTTGGTAGATTACTTTGACGACTCTTTCAATTATCAATATTATAAATCCAATATCTTGAGCTCCAATGACTCAAGAGGTCAACAATTTAACCATATTCATAGTCAATCTCTGAAGATTATTATTGTGATGATTTGTTTGAATATGAGTATGTTGATATATATTATTATTCTGAAGATCAACATTTAATTAATTTATTGATTGAGATTAGGGTTAGAGCCTAAGCTAGAATATTCTACAGTTATTATTGATGCACTTGAGATTAAGACAATATGTGCTACTTACTTTGATCGTTGATGCTCATGACGTAATTCAATGACATTATAATGTAATTCACAATTGATAACATCGCATGTCATTGAGATGAGTTCGTGTTTCCTCTCTTGGCACCCTTGAACTTTATACTTAAATTACATTCTTTCTTCTAGGTTAAAGATTATTCCTAGTTGCCCTGATTTTTTTTATTCTTTTTTTTTTCTCAAGTTTGTCATAATGTGTGTGCTGCTAATGTGATTGTCTGTTATACTATTGTTTGAGTTGATTGTTTTCACTATCAAACTGGATGCTTTACCATGACCACTACCCAAGCCTCTTGATGTTTTCCTTGTGCTTTTTCCTTTTTCTCCTGTTGATTACAAAGTTAAGCACACGTCAGTTCCACCTCCTCCACCATGAGCACCTTCTAATTCTTCAAAGAAGATTTTCTTTTGGCATGTACCTAGTGGTATCAAACATTGTTGTATCTAGTGGTATCGAGCATGTACCTAGGGGTACTGAGCATGTACCTAGCAATACCTAGCGGTACCGAGTATGTACATTAGATTTTTTTTTTTTAGAGGCGGACACCTCTCAACCGTGAGACAAGGCGCGCCTTTTATTGCGTGGGCTTTGAGGCTTAAAGGCCGAAATTGCGCTGAGGCGTGCCTCTTATTGCACAATTTTAAACCATGTTTTTTACTACTTTGCTTTTCAGAGAGCAACCATAATTTTTATTTGGCGAGTGCTTTTTCACTTCTTTTAATAAATTTTTGTGTTAGGAATATCGTTTTCTTTCCATGAAAATTATGGCTAATGGTTGCAATATTCTTTTATTTTTGGAGGTGTTGGCTTTTTTGTAGAATCATTTATTGTATGAGGTTTGTCATAAGACACTTTACTGTGTTGGATCTACTTTTCAAACCATCTTGTGTAGCAGATTCTATTACTTCAATAGATTTAAAAGGGTTTGCTTTTATTTTTATCATGTTTTAAAAGCATCTTAACTTAGAGGTCAAGAATCTATGCTCTATACCACTTGATGTGGAATATGATGCTAGTAGGATCAGATATGAGGCCTAGGTCTTGGATCTAGAGTTGTGGAGGATGAATGTGACGTCCCTTCATTTTGAACTCTGGATATGTGCTTGTTTTAAGGATCAATACTATAAGTTGCTTTGATCCTTGGAACACCAATATGTTTGATAATTAAGGGTATAAGATAGTGTTAATTAACATATTAAGAAATGGTGGGATTCTTAATTGTATGGTTTTAAGTGGGCTTTTACAATTAAAAACTATGATTTAGGTTATACCTATTATTCGATAATTAGGAATATGGGATGAAGCTAAATAATATGATACAAAAGAAAATAAAGAGTGGAGTAATGCACCAAGGTGTTGAAAGTAATAAAGATAATCCTTATCAAATCTCCTTGTAAAGTCCTTTTGATCTTGAAGTCCTTTGATCTATTCTTTTTTGGATTTTCCTCCTTGCTTGACCTTAGTTTTATTCTTCTTCTCCTTGACTTGATGGTTCCTTTCCTTCCTACTCCTTCAAAGCTATTAAGCCCTTCTCTCCTTTATGTTGTGATGGTTAGAGAGAGATTAGAGAGAGTGCTTGTTTTGAGGGAGGTGATAAGATTAACTAGAATTAGAGGGAGAGGGTTATGATAGATTTTACAAGGGGAGAGGTCCCATTGGATAGCTATAAGAAGAGTGCAATAGAGAGAGGGAGGAGTAATTGTGAAACTTCTTGAATTCAACCTAAGTGTATTGAATTGAATAATAAAATGAGAAATCAATGGTAGAAGCTCATTATTTGTAAACTTATAAAATCTTATATAAGCATGACAAATCTAAATAATGATGATGATAAGGGCTGATCCCTTATGTTAAGCATGTGATAAGTTATCAAATAAATAAGTTTGTTAATCTAATCACCCATACTTATTGAACAATTCCCAATTTAAAGCAACATCATCTTTCATTCTCTTTTAGTTGGTGACCACTTATAATGTGTTGAGAGTTAAGAGACTTTAAATTCAAGGCATCTTGAATTCCTCCTGAATTGGATTATAGTCCATGCAGCCTCCATGTCACTTTTAGTGCTCATTTGGACAAGTTAACTTTTGGTTTGATATTGAATATGACTTTAGGCTTTGGATTTGATGTCTACCATAACTTTACTATATCTTGATCAGTTGATATTGGAGCCTCATGGATACAATACAACAACATCAAGGTCCCACTACGTGGGGTCAGCTACATGAATCCGTTTTCTCTATTGTGTTCTGTTAAAAGTTCAATTCTTATTTAAATCTAATAAAAAAAGATTATTTCTAATATTGTCTAACAAAGTCTTTTTAGGTCTACCTCTACCTTTCTTAACATAAGTCAAATCTAATAGCTCTACTTTCATAATTGGGTCATCAAAAGGCCGTCATTTTATGTGACCAAACCATCTAAGGCGATTCTCTCTAATCTTATCATCCACTAGCGCTACTCCAACCTTTCCATGTATATGCTCATTTTGTATCCGTTTTCTAAGGGTAAAGTCACTCATCCACCTGAGCATCCTCATCTCTGCAACACTTAGTATTATGCTTATCTTTTCATGGCCAACATTCGACAACATAAAGCATTGCAGGTCTCACCACCATCTTATAGAATTTTCCCTTAAGTTTGAGGGAGACTTTTCTATCACACAACAAGCCCGATGCATTCCTCCACTTCAACCATCCAAGTTGAATTCTGCTGATAATATCCCCATCTATTTCACCATCTCTCTAAACCATAGATCAAATATATCTAAAATGGGTACTCTTATTAATGACTTGATCGCCCAGTCACAATACCCTCACTAGGTCTATTACTATTAAAATTACATTCCATATATTCAGTTTTAGATCTACTCAAGCGAAAACCTTTAGACTATATAAGGTTTATGCACAATTGGGGTGAGGTGTGCCTCAAGGCATTCCTCAGCACAATTTTGATGTAAATTTGAAGAGATGCAAAACTCTAAAATTATGATTTAAGTAATTTTTAAAATTTAAATTAAAAAAATTTTAATCTATTATTAAACATATTTACTATATATAAACCAAATCAAATTTGAGAAAAAATCACACAATCTCAAACTTGTGGCCACATGCTGCATAACTCTTATGCCCGTATCAATCCTGCCAAGTCGCCATCGTTGCTTTTCCACTACAACTCTTGCTACAATGCCTCACCTCTTGTTGTTGGAAACTCATTTTCTTAGTTTTTGTCAGATGGAGGAGAGAAAGCAATTAAGTGCAATGATGATTTTAATGAAGATCGTTTAAGTGATAAGAGTAGGGGGATTTTAATTTATAAATTATGACATTGGACTTCTTATTTATGTTGAATTGAGTGTGTGAGAGACTATTTATTTAGCACTTACTATGGCATTATATGGCTTTTCTTACTTTAATATCTTATTTTAATATCTTTGATGTTATTATGTTATTATCTCATATTTTTTTATGAATTTAATGATTTAATTATGAAACTTACATATGAAAATGCCTTGAGTCTTATGCCTCACCTCAACAACAACAACAACAACAACAACAACAAGCCTTTATCCCACTACGTGGGGTCGGCTGCATGAATCCTTTTTCTCCATTGTGTCCTATTAAAAGTCAAATTCTCGTTTAAATCTAATAAAGAAAGATCATTCCTAATATTTTCTAACCAAGTCTTTTTAGGTCTACCCCCGCCTTTCTTAACATAAGTCAAATCTAATACCTCTACTCTCCTAATCGGGTCATCGGAAGGCCGTCGTTTTATGTGACCAAACCATCTAAGGCGACTCTCTCTAATCTTATCTTCTACTGAAGCAACTCCAACCTTTTCACATATATGCTCATTTTGTATCCTATCTCTAAGGGTAAAGCCTCTCATCCACCTGAGCATTCTCACCTCTGCCACACTTAACTTAGTATTATGCTTCTCTTTTAATGGCCAACATTCGGCACCATAAAGCATTGCAGGCCTCACTACCATCTTATAGAATTTTCCCTTAAGTTTGAGGGGTACATTTCTATCACATAACAAGTCCGATGCATTCCTCCACTTCAACCATCCAACTTGAATTTTGCTGATAATATCCCCATCTATTTCACCATCACTCTGAACAATAGATCCAAGATATCTAAAACGTGTACTCTTATGAATGACTTGATCGCCCAAAGTCATAATCCCCTCACTAAGTCTATTACTACTAAAATTACACTCTATATATTCCGTTTTAGATCTACTCAAGCGAAAACCTTTAGACTCTAATGTTGACCTCCATAATTCAAGTTTACCTTCAACTCCCTCTCTAGTCTTATCAACAAGAAAAATATCATCAGCAAAAAGCATACACCAAGGTACATGGTCTTGCAAATGTCTAGTGAGAACATCCATGACTAAAGCAAAAAGTTATGGGCTTAAGGCTGATCCTTGATGTAACCCAATTGAAATATGGAAATAATTGGTCAATCTACCTTGTGTTTGAACACAAGGAATAGCTCCTGCATACATATCTTTAATGATTTGAACATAAGCATTATTGACTCCTTTCTTTTCAAGAACTCTCCATAGCACTTCTCTTGGAACTTTATCATATGCTTTTTCTAAATCAATAAATATCATATGTAGACCCTCCTTATTTTTTCTATATCTCTCCATCAAACCTCTTAATAAATGTATGGCTTCCATAGTCGACCTATCCGACATGAATCCAAAATGATTTTGAGAAACATTAGTATCACGCCGCAACCTATGCTCCATAACTCGCTCCCATATTTTAAAGTATGACACATTAACTTAATAACTCTATAATTAGCACAATCTTGTGCATCACCTTTATTCTTAAAAATTGAAATTAACACACTCATTCTCCACTCATCTGACATCTTTTTAGTCTTCAAAATAGTATTAAAAAGTTTAGTAAGCCAAAAAATTCTTTCATCTCCTAAGCATTTTCACACCTCTATTGGAATATCATCAGGTCCAACAGCTTTTCCACCTTTCATTTTCTTTAAAACCTCTCTAACTTCAGTTTTACTAATACGCTGATAAAAACATAAATCTTTATTTTCATTTAGGGTGCTAAGGTCACTATAGTCAATCTTATTTTCACAATCTTCATTAAAACGTTTAGCAAAATATCTCATCCACCTTTGTTGAATATGATCTTCTAATAAAAGTATTTTTTGATCTTCATCCTTAATGCACTTCACTTGAACTAAATCCTTACTACTCCTATCTCTTTGTTTGGCTAACTTATACATATATCTTTCTCCCTCCTTAGTATGTAATCTATTATATAAATCACTAAAAGCTAATGTCTTTGCATCGCATATTGCTTTCTTAGCATCCTTACGAGCCACTTTATATATTTCCCAATTATCATAATTTTTAAAATTAAACCAATTTTTATAACAAAACTTTTTATTTTTAATCTTTTCTTGCAAATTTGGATTCCACCACCAACTATTCTTATTATTATGAGCTTTTCTCATTGATACTCCAAGGCATAGCTGTCAATGGCGCAAAATAGCGCGCGCCATGGCGCACGGCGCGGCGCGGCGCACCTACGGCGCCATGTTCATGGCGAGGCGCATGTGTTTAAAATAGCGCGCGCTATTTGCGCCACATGTGAGCCATGGCGCATTGCGCACGGCGCAAAATAGCGCGCCAAATTGTTTTTAAATTTCCGTAAACTTATGAATGTTTTTTATATTTAAAAAAATATATATATTTTAAGATAAACGACTATTCATTGCCCTAATTTCACGAAAGATTTTCTGTTTGCTGCATCCGCCGAATACATCCCGCAGTCCCTAAGTCGAGGTCGCTGAATCTATCCCGAAGTCGAAGGTTTTTTGTTTTTTATTTGTTGCATTCGCTACTTTCGTCGAATCCAGCCGAATCTGTCCAGAAGTTGAAGTCGTTGTTTCCGCCGAATCGTCTCGTAGAGCAGTGCTTCTGCCAAATCTGCCCCCTCCTTCGTCTGTTCCAATAAAAAAATCTTGCCAGCTGACTCTGATTTGCAACCTCCAACTGTTCCGCACAGCTCTGTTGTTTTGCACGGCTATTTCTTACAAGAATTTACAACTTAACAGGTATACTCGGTACCGCTAAGTAAATGCTCGGTACAGCTATGTATATGCTAGATACCGCTCGGTACCGCTAGGTACAAGCTCGGTACAACTAGGTACAAGCTCGGTACAACTAGGTACAAGCTCGGTACAACTAGGTACAAGCTCGGTACAACTAGGTACCAGCTCGGTACAACTAGGTACAAGCTCGGTACAACTAGGTACTAGCTCGGTACAACTAGGTACAAGCTCGGTACAACAAGGTACCAGCTCGGTACAACTAGGTACCAGCTCGGTACAACTAGGTACAAGCTCGGTACAACTAGGTACCAGCTCGGTACAACTAGGTACCAACTCGGTACAACTAGGTACAAGCTCGGTACAACTAGGTACCAGCTCGGTACAACTAGGTACCAGCTCGGTACACACTCGGTATTGCTAAGTACATGCATGATACCGCTCAGTATTGCTATGTAAATGCTCGGTACAGCTCGGTACAACTAGTTACATGCTCTGTACCGCTCGGTACAGCTCGGTACAACTAGGTACACGCTCGGTATCGCTTCATAATTTCCATACAAACGAACTTTAAAATTCCTCTTACAAATAAATTTTGTTCCGGGGGCGCTGCTCAGGTCGAACCCCGCCAGGGGGCAGCGCCCCCTTGGACCCCCGGCAGCCCCCATATTATGTTTCTTGGACAATATTATATTTCTTTTATCTAAATTTGTTTGTTTTAGGTGATCATAAAATGTCAGATTCAGTTCAATCTTTAAAAAAAGATCCAGCATGGAAATATGCTATACTAACAAATGAATCCGACAACAACAGTGTGACATGCATTTTTTGTGGTAAAATAACAAAAGGAGGAATTACACGCCACAAACAACACCTCGTTGGGGGTTTTAGGAATGCAAGGTCTTGCTCTAACTGTCCCGAGCATGTGAAGTCTGAAATTAAGGCATCCATGTTGAAAAAAAAAAGATTTAAAGGAACAGTTTAATGATATTTCAAATGTCAACCTTGCTGAAGAAGAAGAAGAAGACTTTGATGTGATGACAGATGATATTTTAGTTGCTAAACCATCTAAAATGTTGCGGACAAATAAATCTAACACATCTAGTCAAGGATCAACATCTACATCTATCTTCAAAACATCACGACCTAAAGGTCCATTAGATACTTTCCTTACACCAAATCCGGAAGATGTAGTAAAACATAGAAAAGGTCAGTTTAACAAAGAAATGGATGCAGCTAAAAAGGAAATGAGGGGAAGGGCTGTTCAAGTGTTCAGTAGATGGATGTATGATGCTGGGATTCCATTTAATGCTGTGAACTATGATAGTTTCCCTGCTATGGTGGAGGCACTTGGGCAGTTTGGACCTGGAATGAAACCTCCTAGTTATCATGAGGTACGAGTTACTTGTTTGAAGAAAGAGGTTGGACATACACATGAGCTATTGCGACGCCATCAAGAAGATTGTGTACGATATGGTTGTTCTCTAATGGCAGATGGATGGACGTTAAGGAATGGGAAAAGCTTAATCAATTTTCTTGTTAATTGTCCAAGAGGTAGTGCGTTCATAGAATCAATTGATGCTAGTTCTTTCTCCAAGAATGCTGTGAAAATGTTTGAACTTTTTTGCAAGTATATCGAGATTATTGGACCACATAATGTGATCCAAGTAGTCACTGATAATGCATCCGAAAATGTTCTTGCAGGTTTGTCACAACTTTTATTCTAAAGTTATGTTATTTCATGAAGAATTTATGTACATCTTAACTTAAATTATAATGACATAACAGGAAAATTATTGATGGACAAATATCCTCACATTTATTGGACTCCTTGTGCTGCTCACTGTTTGGATTTATTAATGGAGGACATTTTCAAAATTCAAAAGCTAAGACGATGCTTTGAGAAAGCAGTGTCAGTACACAGTTTTATATATTCTAGGCCTCGCTTACTTGAGTTAATGAGAAGGTGCACAGATCAAAGAGCAGTAGTCAAACCCGCAAAGACTCGCTTTGCAACAGCTTTCTTAACTTTACAACGTTTTCATCAACAACAACTGAACTTGAAGAAAATGTTCACTTGTGAGGAATTTATCTTGGGTCCTTATGCGAAAGAGGCTAAAGCAAAACAATCTCAACATACAATCTTACAGCAATCATTTTGGAACACTATAGTGTATGCCTTAAAAATAGCTGGTCCTTTATTAAAGGTTCTTAGATTGGTTGATGGAGAGAAGAAGCCCCCAATGGCTTACATATATGAAGCAATGGATAGAGCAAAAGAGGCAATTGCTGCAAGCTTCAATAACAGTGATAAGTATGATCAAATTTTTAAAATGATTGATAGAAGATGGGAAGTGCAATTACATCGGCCTCTACATGCAGCGGGACATTTTTTAAATCCTGAATATTTCTTCAATAACCCTGATATTGCCAAGGATAAGGAAATAGCTGATGGTCTTTATCAATGTATTGGAAGATTATCTCAAGATGTAGCTGAAGAAGATAAAATCAGTAATGAATTAAGTTTATACATTAGGGGTGAAGGACTTTTTGGTATTCCTCCAGCTGTAAGACAAAGAACTACCCGATCTCCAGGTATCATTATTTACAAAAAAATTAAGACTGATTTGTTATATAATATTGAAAAAAAAAATCATTTCTTCCAGCTGATTGGTGGTTGGCATATGGACAAGGAGCTCCCAATTTACAAAGCTTTGCTATCAAAGTCCTAAGTTTAACATGTAGTTCATCTGGATGCGAACGCAATTGGAGTATTTTTGAACATGTAAGTATTTTACAATGTATGTGTTGATTTTTTATATATGTTCATAATATAGTAATGTAATAATATTTTAATTGCAGCTTCATAGTAAACGAAGAAGCAAATTGGATCATGGTCGCCTAAAGGATTTAGTTTATGTGAAATATAATAGAGCACTGATTCGGAGATTCAATCATCGTGATGTCATTGATCCTATTTCTTTGATTGAGATAGATGATGCAAATGAATGGCTAACAGGAAATTAGATGATGAGTCTGATGAAGAAAATGACTTTATTGCTGGAGAGGAAGATTTAACTTGGACAAGTGTTGCTAAAGCTACTGGTGTTTATGATAAAAGCTATAATATTAGGGAAAGATCTAAAGGGAAAGAGAAAAAATCTTCAATTAGGCATGATGTTGCTATTGAGAATGATGATGAGGAGGGTGATGAAGAGGATTATGAAGTAGGAGACAATGTTGAAGAAGATAATGAAGCTTTTTTAACATTTGCTGATGATGATGATTCCCAAGAAGAGTAGATTAAATTCATATTTGATCTTTTTAAAAAATATTGTAATATTTGAATTATGAGATATTTGGATGTTACTTAGTCGAACTTGTATATGTCATGGTTGTCTTTTATTATTATGATAGCTTGTCTTTCATTTTTAATAATATTTCATATTCATACTTATTATTTTATATTTTTTATATATCTTGCGCCATGTTCAAAATAGCGCGCGCCGCGCCGTGCGCTATGCGCCATGGCTCCAAATGGACCTTTGCGCCATGGTGCGCCATTCGCCGTTAACAGGTATGCTCCAAGGATATCTTTTGCAATATTCTTAATATCACTAGTCACTTTTTCCCACATACCATTAGCATCCTCATGCACAGACAAAATCTTAAGATCTAAAATATTATTCTAAAAAATATTTTTGTTAATATTCTTTAAATGCCCCCATCTAATCCTAGAAAATCGTTTTACTTTATTTTTTATCTTATGCCTCACCTCATAAAAAGAAAACGTTTCAATATCCAATCATGCAATTTCAAACCTTGGTTCAATTGGAATTCACACATCAATTGGAGAACTTGGTGTAGCAAAGTTTCCTACAATTAATCACATTGGTAAACTCAATATCGAATTATTTAGGAAAAATAAACTAGGTAAGGTATCAAGTAATGCAAAAATCCAAGCCTTCCACTCGTATTAGGAGATGACTTAATGTGTGATAATTGCTTTTTCACTATCGTCAAAGAAATCCATGTCCAACCAAGCACCCAAGATTGAACATAATAAAAAATTTAATTCATCAAGAGCCACTTTTCATACCTCAAAATCTAAAAATTGCTAATTTTTGGCATTTTAAGTGGAACACAAATCCCATGATAATAAATACACAATAGAAAATTTGCAAGTGATAGGATAAGCATGCAATCCACAGAGGCTAGACTCTAGCTTTAGGACCGCATTACAAGAACTGAATGCATGCACATATCGAGAACCCAACAAGCAGAGAACCTAGATGTAACAAAGCACACCAAATAAATGAAACCAACTCGAGAAAATTATAAAATAAGAGACATATCCTATTCTCTTAGGGAGTAATGCTCATACGCATATTTGTAGAAATAATCTAAAATAATATAAAAATTATGAATGGAAATTTACAACATAAAAATAAAAATTACAAGCAAGTTTGCTAGCCATTCATGTGTGCCTTCGATGAGCTACACTCTAAAATCTACATCAATACTAGTTATTGAGATGAACAGGTTTGTTGATAATGAATGTCTTAATCTTTTTTAGCTAATTGCAAAGAGTAGCATATTTGGCATTGCTTTATTAATGAGCAAAATGACCATCAACATTGAGTGTAGGGGATGGTGCGGTCATTGTAAGGTAACTATGATGAGCGTCATCATAGATGTCAATGATGAAAAATAACACGCGCCATGGCGCACGGCTCTGCGCGGCGCATCTACTGCGCCATGCGTATGGCACGGCACAGATGTTTAATATGGTGCGCGCTATTTGTGCCACATGTGCGCCATGACGGCGCAAAATAGCGCACCAAATGTTTTTGAAAATCTTTAATATAATTATGAATATTTTTTATATTTATTTGTTTTATTTTTAAGATAATATATTTTATATTTTAAGTTAAATTCCATGCGGCTTATGCCCTAATTTCACGAACGCTCCCGCGACTGATCGAGAGTTGAGATGGGCTGTTCGTTGCTTTCACCGAATCCGCCCCCTCCGTTTGTTTCGCATGGCTGCTCTTCTATTCTTTGATTCTGATTTTAGCCCTCTTTCATCTGTTCCGCACGGCTCGCTGATTCTTCCTCTGAATCAACGATATCTCCTACAAGACTTTACAACTATTGGTATTCTTATATTATCATAGATGATTCTTCCTCTGAATTATTTTGATGCCTTTAGTAATTTTACGTTGAATTAAAATGCATTATAAATTTTTATCCTTGAAGATTTTTAAGTAGGCATTGTCTCGTTTTTTTTCTTAGGTATTTTATGTGAAATCATATATCCATATTCTATGCTCTACCATTTAGATCTATTGAGAAAATGCATTTTATACCTCACCATAAACACCATAATGATTTCTTTTCTATTTGAATATATTAATCACTTGTAGTTTTATAATATGGAAGGTTTTGTCACACAAACTATCATTTCAGACAAGAGGAAAGTAGGAAACAGAAAAGTAGTATAAGCTCAATAAAATCATATATGCAAGTTACAAAAGCAAAACTACATTCTCATTCACAAAGTATTTTAGTGCAGTAGATTAAATTCTTATAAAATCATTGACCTTTAAAAAAAATTATAATAATATTTTGAATTATGAGATATTTGGGTGTTATTTACTTGAACTTATTTATGACTATGGTTGTCCTTCAATATTATGATAGCTTGTCTTTCAACAACAACAACAACATCAAGCCTTTATCCCACTACGTGGGGTCGGCTACATGATAGCTTGTCTTTCAGTTTAATGAAATTTTATTTTCATGCTTATTATTTTATAATTCTTGTATAGTTTGCATCATGTTTAAAATGGTGCGCGCCGTGCTGTGAGCTATGCGCCATGGCTCCATAGGGACCTTTACATCGTAATGCGTCATTCACCGTTAACAAGTATGTGGATCATGTTTGATAATGCTATTGCTATGAATAGAACAAACATCAACATTAAACATAATGTTTGGCATGGTTGTTGTTGGTAACTACATTGTGTGGCTTGTCTGACGCCGCTATCGTTGCGAGTGAGATGATTGTTGACAGTGAGCATAATGAGTGACATCTCTAATGGGAATCTCCAATGGCAACTTTATTTATAGAGTTTTTGTTATGCCGGTCCAACTTGGACCGGCTCAACCTGGACCGGCCCAGCCGGTCCAGATTTACCGCAGACGGGCCCAGGGCCGGGCGGAAGAGGGAGGTGGCCAAGGAGGGGGGTCCACTTGCCATTCAAACTTGGGTTAAGTGCTTTTGGAGGGAAAAGGAAGGGTAGAGTAGTCCTTTTACTTTTATTTTGAATTTGATTGTATTAATAGGGAGTTATGAGGGGATTAGGTTTTTACCTTGCATTTTGAAAAGAGTTTGGTTTCTAGGTCTTCTTGCTTTGGCTCTCGGCGTTGCCGGAGATTGTGGGAGAGTTGTTCTTCCTCTCGAATTGAAGAACATTGTATCGGGCTTGAGTTTTGATTGCTTACTAGTGGAATACAATCGTTTGCAATTTGTTTTCCTACAAATCTTCCTTAATTCCGCTGTTTTTGCGCTATTTGGGTGCCGATTTGGGTTAGGTTTGCTTGCGAACTCAAGTATTACCTTAGGGTTACTTGCGAACTCAAGTATTTCCTATCAAATTGGTATCAGAGCAAGATCCGGGCGGTGGAGGGTGGTTTTTCTCCATTATTCGCTGCAGATTTTGTTGATTTTGGGAAGGATCCGGAGGCATCTCGTCATTTTCCATGACATCTAAGCGAGTAGAAGTCTTGGAGACCGAGATGGGGCAACTTAAGGCAGATCTGGATGAGAAGATGGCCACATTGAGCGAGAATGTGGAAGGAAAATTCGTGGTATTGGAGGAAATGATGAAGAAATTATTGGAAGGGCAAGCAAGGGCGGTGCCGGGGGAGGAAAGAGGAGAAGGGAGTGGGAGCAGAGGAAAGGAGAAGGTGAATCCAGACGAGGAAGAGGAGGTGGAACTGTTTAACAGCAGTGGGAGGATGCCACCTCGGGAGTCCATCAGGCGAGAAGAGCATGAAAGAAGGAGAGACTTCAGGGAAGAAAGAGAGGATGATTGGCGTCGCCGACGGGCCGATCCAGTGGACCGGCCATGGGGGATCCCGAATCACCATGGCGGAGCGCGAGGGGAAGATGGCTATCGGCGGCCGAGGAGGGATGATGAGCCCCAATATGGAGAGAGGGGAACTTGGGAAGACCCCATTGCATGGGACCGAGGAGGCCATGGGGGGAATAGGGCGTACGGGGTGGACACGAGAGCCAGAAAGCTGAAAATGCCCGTGTTCGAAGAGGGAAATGTGGATGAATGGATCCACAAGGTGGAGAGGTATTTTGCGGTGAATGGCCTGATGGAGGAGGAGAGATTGATGGCAGCTAGCATGTGCTTGGAAGGGGCGGCTTTTGCATGGTTCAAATACATGGATAAGTGGGATCCGGTGAGGACTTGGAGGGACTTCAAGGAGGCTATCAGGGAGAGATTCAGGGGGGGCAGCCCATGGGAGATATCAGAACAGTTCTACGCCCTCACTCAAGAGGGAACAGTGGAAGAGTACCGGAAGAAATTTGAGAGTCTGGTGGGTGACATGGAGGGATTATCAAACAGCACTCTGGGGGGAAACTTTATGAAGGGCCTTAAGCCAGAAATTAGAGATGCGGTGAAGGTAATGAGGCCGAGGGACTTGAGGGAGGCCATGGAGTTGGCCCAACTGGTGGAGAACCAGAAGACCAACGCCCGAAGCTGGCGGAACAACCACTCAGGAGGTCCTACCAGGACAACTACCACTTACTTGGCTCCAAAAGGGCCAACCCCCAGTGTCCTTAAAGAAAGTGGGAAAGAGAAGAGCGGGGTGACTAGATCAGCGGGGAGTTTCAAGAGGTTGACCGAGGAGGAGATGCAGGAGAAGAGGGCCAAGGGTCTTTGTTTCAGATGTGAGGAGAAGTTTGTTCCAGGGCATAGGTGCAAGGATCGCGCTCTTCGGGCTCTCACCGTCTATATAGACGAGGCGCCTGAGGGGGGTGATGCTTCAGATGAGGAGCAGATTGATCCCCAGTTGGAGGTAGCCGAGGTATCCCTAAATTCTGTGATGGGATTCACTCCTAGCCATACGATGAAGGTAAAAGGGAAAATCCTTGGGAGGGAGGTAGTAGTGTTGATCGACAGTGGAGCCACCCACAATTTCATATCCGCTCAGGTAGCAGAGGAGCTGGGAATGGAGCCTACTGAGACAGGCAATTATGGGGTGATGATGGGGACAGGGAAGATTGAGTCCAGCACTGGGATCTGCAAGGGGGTAGAGATGAGACTCCAGGAGATCAGGGTGGTGGAGGACTTCCTACCCCTGAGGTTGGGTAGCACAGACGTCATTTTGGGCATGAAGTGGCTACAGACCTTGGGTGAAACCAAGGTAAACTGGGGGACCATGGTGATGGAACTGATGGTAGAGGGAAAGAGGGTGAAGCTGAAAGGGGAACCAGGATTGTCCAGAGCTGGAGTGTCTCTCAGGTCGATGGTGAAGATGATCCATGAGGAAGGAGGAGGGTTCCTTGTGGAGTTGCAGAGCTTGGAAGATCGTCAGCAGGAGGAAGACAAACACATTCCTGTGTTAGTTCAACCCTTTCTGAAGGAATTTGAGGATGTGTTCCAACCTCCGGTGGGACTACCACCTGACAGAGAACGGGAGCACCAGATTATCCTAAAAGAGGGGGTATCCCCTATCAGTGTGAGACCTTACAGATACCCTTAGATGCAGAAAGATGAGATTGAGAAGCTGGTGGGAGAAATGCTAGAAGGAGGGATCATTCAGCCCAGTGTGAGTCCTTTCTCTAGCCCAGTTCTGCTGGTAAAAAAGAAGGATGGGAGTTGGAGGTTCTGTGTTGATTACAGAGCCCTCAACAAGGAGACAGTGCCTGACAAGTTTCCCATCCCCGTGATTGACGAGTTGATGGATGAACTACATGGAGCCGTTTTATTCACCAAGATTGATCTAAAGTCAGGCTACCACCAGATCAGGATGAGGAAGGAAGATGTGCAGAAGACAGCCTTCAGGACTCATGAGGGCCACTACGAGTTCCTGGTGATGCCTTTTGGCCTCACCAACGCACCAGCCACATTCCAGGCATTAATGAACCGGATCTTCAAGCCACACCTTCGCAGGTTTGTGTTGGTGTTTTTTGATGACATCCTCATCTATAGCAGGACTGAGAAGGAACACCTAGAGCATCTGAGAGTGGTATTGGGGGTGCTGAGGGAGCATCAGCTGAAGGCCAATTTCAAGAAGTGTGACTTCGCTCAGGCACAAGTGGAGTACTTGGGGCACGTGATATCTCAGGAGGGAGTGGCTGCGGATCAGTCCAAAATAGAGGCAATGTTGGCCTGGCCTCAACCCAAGACCTTGAAGGGGCTCAGAGGATTTTTGGGACTGACCGGCTACTACAGGAGGTTCGTGAGAGGATACAGCACCATAGCAGGACCACTTACAGAGCTGCTGAAGAAGGATAATTTTTTATGGGGGGAAGCAGCTTCTGAGGCTTTTGAGAAGCTGAAGAAGGCCATGACGACGGTGCCCGTACTTGCTCTGCCAGATTTCAATCAGGTGTTTGTGTTGGAGACAGATGCTTCAGGCTATGGGTTGGGAGCAGTGTTGATGCAGAACCATAGAGCCATAGCTTACTTCAGTCAGATACTGTCGTCCCGAGCTAGGCTGAAGTCGGTCTATGAGAGAGAGCTGATGGCGATTGTACTGGCCATCCAAAAGTGGAGACCTTATTTATTGGGCAGACATTTTATTGTCAGGACTGATCAGAGGAGTCTGAAATACTTGCTAGAGCAGAGGATGGTCACAGAGGAGCATCAGAGGTGGTTGTCCAAGCTGCTCGGATATGATTTTGAGATCCACTATCGGCCAGGATTAGAGAATAAGGCAGCGGATGCCTTATCACGCTGTATGGGGGAGCTCCAGGGGATTGCTGTATCAATACCGGTTCTGATTGATTGGGGAGCCATCAAAGAGGAGAGCATCCAGAATGAGGAGCTAAGGAGAATCAAAGAAGAGGTGCTGTCAGATGAAAACAGCCACCCAGGCTACTCAGTGATGGGAGAAAGACTGTACTATCAGGGAAGGAGTGTGATCCCTAGATCTTCCATTCATATTCCCCAACTGCTACAGGAATTTCATGGGAGTGCCATAGGAGGGCATTCAGGAGTGCAGAAAACCTATAGCCGGTTAGCTGCTGAATTGTACTGGAAGGGGATGAGGAAAGACATAGAAGAAATGGTGGCTAAGTGTGATACCTGCCAACGGAACAAGTACATGACGATGGCACCAGGGGGATTACTACAGCCCCTGGCCTTACCAGGGAAGGTTTGGGAGGAGATCACTATGGATTTCATTGATGGGCTTCCAAAATCAGAGGGATATACGGTTATATTTGTAGTGGTCGACAGGCTGAGCAAATATGCTCATTTCATTCCATTAAGACACCCGTACACAGCGGTGTCTGTAGCAGCAGCATTTGTGAGGGAGATAGTCCGCCTGCATGGGGTACCGGAGTCTATTGTGTCGGATAGGGACAAGGTATTCCTGAGCCATTTTTGGAGGGAGTTATTTATGATGCAGGGCACAGTATTGAAGAGGAGCACAACATATCACCCACAGACTGATGGGCAGACGGAGGTGGTGAATAGAAGCTTAGAGACATACTTGAGATGCTTCGTATCTGAGACACCGAAGCAGTGGGCCAAATGGCTGGCCTGGGCAGAATACTGGTACAACACCTCCTCTCACTCGGCTACCAAGATGACACCTTTTAAGGTGTTATATGGAAGAGACTCCCCACACCTGGTACACTACAGCCATAGGAGTACTCCAGTATCGACAGTGGATCAGCATCTGAAGGAAAGAGATCAAGTGTTGGACGAGCTCAAGAGGCATCTTCTCAGAGCCCAACAGATTATGAAGAAACAGGCGGACAGTAAAAGGAGGGATATACAATTTGAGGTTGGAGACAAGGTCTACTTAAAGCTCCGACCATACAGGCAGAGGACTATATCCCAGAGGAGAAATGAGAAGCTAGCAGCAATATATTTTGGCCCTTTCGAAGTGGAAGAGAAAATCGGGGAGGTAGCATACAAATTGAGGCTTCCTTCAACAGCCAGAATACACCCCGTTTTTCATGTATCACAGTTGAGGAAAGTGGTGGGGGAACATGCAGTAAGCCCAGAGCTGCCCAGCACATTGAGGGAAGACATGGAAGTGACACTGGAGCCTCTAGCGGTAGAAAGAGTGCGCATCAATGAAAAGGGGGAAAAGGAAGTGAAGATTAGGTGGAACGGCCTCCCAGATTATGAGGCTACATGGGAGCCATTGGAGAGGATTGCAGTACAGTTCCCTGCCTTCCACCTTGAGGACAAGGTGGTACTTTGGGAGGGGGGTAATGTTATGCCGGTCCAACTTGGACCGGCTCAACCTGGACCGGCCCAGCCGGTCCAGATTTACCGCAGACGGGCCCAGGGCTGGGCGGAAGAGGGAGGTGGCCAAGGAGGGGGGTCCACTTGCCATTCAAACTTGGGTTAAGTGCTTTTGGAGGGAAAAGGAAGGGTAGAGTAGTCCTTTTACTTTTATTTTGAATTTGATTGTATTAATAGGGAGTTATGAGGGGATTAGGTTTTTACCTTGCATTTTGAAAAGAGTTTGGTTTCTAGGTCTTCTTGCTTTGGCTCTCGGCGTTGCCGGAGATTGTGGGAGAGTTGTTCTTCCTCTCGAATTGAAGAACATTGTATCGGGCTTGAGTTTTGATTGCTTACTAGTGGAATACAATCGTTTGCAATTTGTTTTCCTACAAATCTTCCTTAATTCCGCTGTTTTTGCGCTATTTGGGTGCCGATTTGGGTTAGGTTTGCTTGCGAACTCAAGTATTACCTTAGGGTTACTTGCGAACTCAAGTATTTCCTATCAGTTTTTTAGTTATTATTTGAAATATTCTATTTATCCATAGCAAATGATATTGATTAAATCATGCTATGATCAAATTTTGATTGGATGATGGTTGCCCCTAGGCTAACCTTCCTGACCTGCTGCCCATTTTCAATCTAACCTAAGTGAATGGCGGTGGTAATTGCAGTCCATTGTCAGCAATGTGTGATATTGTATATTTGAATACTACATTGTAGGAAATGACATCACAAGCATGTTGATAATGGCGGGTTGATTTTTGGAGGGACAAAATGACAAGAACAATCTAGAGAATATTTGTTGCCTTTTGAATGGATCGTGCAAAAAGATGTGACAATGCTTTTTTTTTTTTCGTTTTTTATGGATTAATCTCTTCTTGAGATTGACATTATAGATGAATAGTTCACTAAATGGTGTAGTATATAAGGTGCAATGACTAGGAGAAGTTTGGACCTGTTGGAAGGAATTGCATGGTAATGAGTGTACGCTGGCGTGCTTTTTAAAGCTTGTGAAGGAGATGTTGGGGGAGGGTCAACGCAGTTTTTGTTTTCTTGAGGAATTATAGAGATCCCACAGGAAAGATTTGCGTGTTGCATATTTTCTTAAATAAAGTTATAAATACAGTTTGCAATCTTTAAGTTATTGTGGTCTCTTTACTGTTCTGGTTACATCTAATTTCACATCCACCTATTTGTCAAAGGCTTTCAAATATGCAAAGCTAGTTATAATGAGTATGCCCTGATGTACTGAAGTCATCTAGCTTCTGATTGATTGAATTGTTTTGTTTGGTAATTTAAGGTTGTTATATGTGGGCTAGTGCTTACTTTGTCATGCTTTTTAATGGTAATTAATCATCTTTGATCTGTTTCTCAGTTGTGAAGATGGGGCTGTCATTCACCAAACTGTTTAGTCGGCTTTTCGCCAAGAAAGAAATGCGCATTCTTATGGTGGGTCTTGATGCAGCTGGTAAGACCACCATCCTGTATAAGCTGAAGCTGGGAGAAATAGTGACGACCATCCCTACTATTGGTACGTGACTAAGGCAATTGAAAAGTTTATGGTGATCCTTTTCTTCAAAATAAATAAATAAATAAAACGAAACTTTTTGGTCTTTATTTTTTCTGTTTTTTAGTTGAGAGTTTGATTTATTTTATGGGTTCTTATCCTCATTCTTTACTCCGCTGATCTATTTATCTATGAATTTGTTTAAAGTGGTTAGATCAATTTGTAGTAAACATCAATGAATTTATGATTCCTGCTGGATTTTCTTGTTCATGTCAGCTCTGCTAGGTTTATTGTGTTTGACTTGATTAGAAGTTCTTTGATCCTGTTAATTTCCTTGTAAAGGTGGGACCATGAAATTTTTTTTAGAAATTCTTATTTATATGTATTCGCTGGTTTATTGTTAATATTTGTATCTATTGAGAGATTATGTCTGGAATTTGTTATAAGTTGTCTATGACATTTTAAAAGTAAAGGGAACTTAAGTGGTAAAGCCTTGTTATTTCATATGATTGGCATGATAGTTTCTTCCCCGAACTGGATGTATTCCGTTTGGCATGACAATTATTCAACATTTATAACCGAATCAATACTTTAAGGACCATTTTTTTATGTAAATTTTGAGTTGAAGCACAAAATACTGCAGCTTTGTAACACCATTGTGTTCATAAAGCCGTGACACCATGAAAGGTATTTGTGAGAGTGGATCTTAATTGTTAAGAACTAACATGTTTTCTATTAGTCTCATATGCACCTACATAAATGTTTCCTTTTTATCTTTTTATATCGTATGAATTCCTATTTCTTATTCTGTTTACTTTTGCTTCTTTTTAGACCAATTTTTTCCAAGTTTTTTTTTTTTTTTTTTTTTTTTTTTTTTGAATTTTCCTTGAACAACTTTTTTTTTTCCAAAAACTTGAGCATTGATCTGTTATGTCCTTTGTAAACACAGTATTATTTATAACTAATGATTTGATATTTAAAAGAAACTTTGACGTTGATGTTATGCCCACGTTAAGTTTGTTAGGAGTGAAAGTAATATGGTTTTTTTTTTCCCAAAAAAGTAATATGGTCTTTGTAAAGAGATGGACGAAAAAAGGAAAATATAAATGTATCCAGAGAAGGCAAAATATATTTTTAGAAAATTATAAGAGCGAAATGAAGGACTTCTTATTGCAATGTGATTTATTATAAATAGGGGACGTTATATTAAAAAAAGATGCATTAGATCTCTAGAACTGGGTATACTATTGAGATTCGGTGACTTTAATGAGTATTGTACTAGTATGGTTAAGTGATCTGTTTAAATAAAATTTAAAAACTTCTGTGGTGCTTAATGAATGATATTAAGCATTTTGTTATGATATTTAAGAATAATGGGATTTTTGTGTGCCTACTTAAGTGGAATCAAGCTATGTTACTCATAATGGATCTAAGAAAGAGGAGTGTTGCAGCAAAGCTAAGAAGAATTAAATTTATATGAATAAAAAATATCTATATTTTGTGCCAAAAAAATTTAGTAATTCAGTTAATTAAAAATTAAATGTGTTAATGAAGAATCCTTATATGGTTGTTTACATTGATCATGATAAAGTATGTTATTGAATCATTAGAATTAATCTGGTGGATGTTTAAGATTAAATAAGAGAGTCAAATGTGCGACTAGGGTGTCAATATTTGACACGACAAGAAAACCCGACCCGGACCCGACTTGGAAAATCTGGGTTGGACCCGACCCGATTTCAAAACGGGTCGGGTTCGGGTTCCAGAAATTGACTCGTTTGAAAAACGGGTCGGGTTCGGGTTGACCCGATGAGTTGCTGGGTCAACCCGCGAACCTGTTTAATTCAAAAAAATTCAAATCCCGCCGCTGCCCGCCCGCGCTGCTCGCTCCAGCTGCCCGCCTGCGCTGGCCGCCCGCGGTGCCCCCGTCCGCACTGCCCGCACGCCCGCTGCCCGCGCTCCCGCGTTCGCACCCGCGCACGCTCGCCCGCGCGCTCGCCGGTGCTCGCACCCGCGCGCTCGCTCGCTTTGCCCGCACCCCGCTCTCGCCCGCTTCGCCCCTGGGTTTCGTGTCGGGTCGGGTCAAACCGGCAACCCGCCGGGTCGGGTCCGGGTTCGGATTTTCGACCCGTTTCTCTACCCGGGTCGGGTTAGGGTCGACCCATTTTGCACCCGGGTCAGTTCGGGTTCGACCCGAACCCGACCCGTGACCCGAAATTGACACCCCTATGTGCGACATAGTAGTAGTTGGTATTTGAAATAGTTGTTGATTCTCATCACTTCTAACTTTCGTTGTTGTTGTTTTTTTTAATTAGGATCTCAGCAATTTAATATTTCTAAAATTTATTTCATCAAACATTCATTATGATGATTTTTTTTTCCTTGGCCAGGATTCAATGTGGAGACGGTGGAATACAAGAACATCAGCTTTACTGTTTGGGATGTTGGGGGTCAAGACAAGGTAATTTCATCTTTAATTAAAATTAGATTTACAATAATAGGATCTTGTTTTTGTATTATCATATGTCGATTTTCTTGGCAAGGTTGCCCTGGTTTTAATTTGATAGGCCGGTCTCCTATTATTTGAATTTACTGCTGAAGAATCACTTGACTGACTCCTGATCTAGTGAAGTGACTATCCTATCCCTGCCTTTTTTTCCATAAGCTTCTTCTGTCATGCCCCGTTCTTGTATTTGTATTGAAAACATACACGATGGAAGTATATAATAATACCCAATGTATTGCAGAAATATACCAAGTATGATGTCTTGGGGAATGAAGGAGGATGTGTGGCAGAAGCAGTACTGCCATTCCAATGCCTGATATAATTTTTGTTCATTTTTTGTGCCGTTTTAGCAGATTTAATTAGAAATTGTCGACCTCACTCCTGCGGAGGAAAGTTAACCGCATTATCATTTATATTCTGCATTCATTTCCTTTGCCTGCTTTGGATGGGATATTTGGCAGAAGGCTTATTAGGTTGTTTGTTCTTTAAATGTGAACAACAACTGTTTTGGGCTGGAGTTCTTTTAGGGGTTATTTGGCTTGTTTAAAAAGGAATGCAAAGTATTTGAAATAGAAGGGGTATGAAAATTTTGATGCTTGACTTGATGAAAAAGAAATATAGAATAAAGTTTTGGTGAGTTTCTTTTTCACTCCACAGTTCAATTTTTATGCATTCTAAACTCATGTCTTTTACCGAATTTTGAAAAAAACATTGCAAGCTGACTTTGTTGTTACCAGCAGCCGTCACCCAACCCAACTATACCATCGTTGGCCGCCAAACCACCATTGGTCACCACATGTTGCCCATCAACCTCCACCATCGTTGGGTTTTACATTGCATTCATTTTATTTCATACTAAACAAAGTAATAATAATACTATTATTATTATTATAATAATCACCTACACTCATCTAAAAAAGACTTGGTTAAAAATTATTAGAAATGACATTTCTTTATTAGATCTTAATGAGAATTTGACGCTTAATCGGACACAATGGAGAAAAAGGATTCATGTAGCTGAACCCCACGAAGTGAGAGAAAGGCTTGTTGTTATTGTTGTTGTTGTACTCATCCAAAAAACTCAAAATATTTTAAATACATTGCATTCATTTTCCGCTATATTTCATTTTACTTGACATTTCTTTTTAGCAAATCAAATATTTCCAATGCATTGCATTAGCGGGAATGCTGGCATTGAACTAGTGCTAATACTGATTGTATGTTTTTTTTTTCCTTTTTATTTCTGTCATTTTCCCTTATTTGGTAAGTAAGTTTAACCGAGGTTGGCAGGTTGCATCCTTTAATTCTTGTACTCTCTTGGTTGTTGTTGGTTTTTCTTAAGGTTATATTCCTTCAAAGGCTTGCATTGTAAGTCTTTGTTGTTTAGTGCCATGGCTTTGATAACGCAATGTTGATGGCTGGTATGTGCAGGAACCTGATTGTTGTTTTTTTTTTTTTTTCGCTTGAACCCTTATTGTTATAAATACTCGAATTGATTGAACATACTTAATTTTTTTGGCTATATTTTAACGTAAAATGGTGCGTGCGGGCACTAATTCTCTGGTTTCTGTTGGCTGTTATGTGATTAAAACTAATAATTATACTATTTTATATTCTTCCACTTTCATTTCAGATCCGTCCACTATGGAGGCATTACTTCCAGAACACGCAGGGGCTCATTTTTGTGGTGGATAGCAATGATCGTGACCGTGTTGTTGAAGCCAGAGATGAACTCCACAGGATGTTGAATGAGGTGGGACTCCATTTCATATCCTCACTGCTTTCTATTCTCTCTATAGCGGGGCAAATTATTATGTGCGGACATTGGACACAAGTTTGCGTTTGGATTACTGTGCTTTTACTGTGCTTTTGATATATTTTTGCAAAAGGGCAGCTAATATACAATTTTAATTGCATATTAGCTGCCCTTTTGTTAAGTATTTGCAAAATTACAGCAAAAGCGCAACAAATATCTTACTTATTAAGTATTTATTGTCCTTTTGCTGCGCTTTTCAAATACTTAGTAAAAGGGCAGCTAATATGCAATTAAAATTGTGTATTAGCTGTCATTCTGCAAAAATACATCAAAAGCGTAGTAAAAGATCAACAAATCCGGACGCAAGGCTTGCGTCCGGTATCCGCACATAATAATTTACCTTGTAGCGGAGGCATCTTATTTTCTTTGTCAACTGGATTGCTTTTTGATACCTGGTTTCAATTTTAACCTTACAGGATGAGTTGAGAGATGCCGTCCTGCTTGTCTTCGCAAACAAACAAGATCTTCCCAACGCCATGAACGCGGCAGAAATTACAGACAAACTCGGCCTCCACTCTCTTCGTCAACGCCACTGGTACGTATATTTTCACCATGATTGTTCCCAAAGAACTCAATTGTGCTTTTCATTCTCATTACAATGTCATGTACTTGGGTCCTTACAGGTATATCCAAAGCACATGTGCCACTTCTGGAGAAGGGCTGTATGAAGGGCTTGACTGGCTCTCAAACAACATAGCTAATAAGGTATGCGTGCAAATGCATTTCACAAAATCACCATAACTTGCGTTGATCACTTTTGCTTCTTGCTTTATTGCAGTCTTAAAAAACAATATGCTGCTGCTGCTACTACTTCTACTGAAATAGAAAAGTTTGTTCTGAAGATCATTATCATGGATCTATAAATATGACTTGAAATAAAAATATTGTGATTGTTATGCTAACCAATCCTGTGTTTGTTTTGTCTGTTTCTTATATTTTATGATGTTTAGTAGTAATATTTCCAATGGCTGGAAATTGATGTTTGATAGTATTGTATTGTGTTGCCTTATTCAGTATAATGATTTTGTTGGATGATTTATTTGAGGCGATTTTGATATTGGTTCTCTTTCATGGCGACAGTATTAACGCCCCATGTTTTTAGATGCCCGAGAAATTATTACGTGCAGTCATCAGACTGTTCATAGGTGAATCAGGATGTGCAACATCACTGCGGTATACAACGATACACAATAAAATGGTGATGTGGCGCATTCTGATTCGCCTCTGGATGGCGTTTGATGACCACACGTAATAATTTCACCAGATGCCCACTGTGACATTTTCGGCAATCTGAGTATTACAATTTCTTTTTTTCCGGATTGAGCAAAGTTTGACCGTGACCTGATTTGATGATGGAGCTTGTTTATCAAGAATATTTATAATATAATGAGATGATTTTACATTTTGTCGAAGTTTCTGATTGTTTGATCAGACATTGAGCTTAAAAAAGTAACACTTGTGATTTAAACACTGAGTGAAAGAATTCATTAGTATTGTGAGGTTGACTTCTATTAATTAAAAAGCTTTATATGTCAAAAGAGATTATTATATTCAAATTTTAGACTTCCTTTGACACAGCTTTTTTATTGCTTTTTATTTAAAATATTTTAGTATGAAAATTACAATTTTTTACAGGAAAGTAGCTTTAAGTAGTAAAAAAAACTGTCTCAAATGAAGCCTTAGACTTCTATTTTAGATCAAACAGAATAAAATTCAACTGTGGTTGGAGGTTCCATATGTAAATAAAGTTGAAAAGAGCTCAAAATGATTGGACTCAGAATGTCTAATTAATCATCCATAATTGTACAAAATCAGTTCTTGTAAGATGGACATTAGGCATCGGTTGCCACAATATCCTTAGGATGTATATAAAATAAGATAGCTGTAATAAAAAAAAAAATTGTTTTGATTTTGAATTTGAGGTTGTATAAAAAATTTTATGGCTTAGATTAGATTGATTCGATTTAACTTTTAGTCTTCGTTTGGGATGATTTATATATTGTTTATAAAGTTATTTATTAGTAAAAAAAAAAAAATTGAAAACATTTTTATTTGATTTAGTTAGTTCATCTTCACAACATTGGGAATACTTTTTTGTTCTTTTTAATTTTTGGGCTATTGAATGATTTAATTATAAATGTTAGGGTTTTATAGATTCGTGTGTATGAGTCAAATGTGGAGTTTTTGGTTGGATAGAAAGCTCTCTATGAACCTCTCTATATTTCACATACACATATCTTTGTTGCTCTTCCAAATTATTATGGGTGTCAATATTTGATCGGAACCGAAAACCCGACCCGAAAATTTCGGCTTAGGGTTCGGTTAGGGATTTCGACATGTTTGTAAAAACGTGCCGGGTTCGGGTTGCCTCGGTGAAATTATTTTTAATTAATTTAGGAGGGTTTTAAAAGATTGTTATAAAATAAGTAAATGATATTTCTAAAAAATAATAAATTGTTGTCCAAATTAAATTAAGCTTGATTTATTTTAAATTGATTGAAGTAAATTTTATCTTAATTTGATTTAGATTTAAATAAATCGATTTAAATAAAAAAATTAGTAAAACATACCCGAAGCAGATCAGGTTCGAGTTAGGTTGAATAGTTTTGGGTCAATTTCAGGTTGGACTCGAACCCGACCCATGTCCCGATTTTAACAGCCCTACAAACTTTTTTTTTAGCAAATATTTTCTCATTCCTCGATTCCTCTATGCCACTTTTTGTTGACATTTCTATGGGCACCTATGATATCAACACGAGTATTCATCCATTTCTCCAGTGTTTTGTGGGCCAATCCTTCTTTGTTGAGAACCCAATAGAGCATAATCGCTTGGTTCATAATATTAAATAGATTTGGTGGATTATAATAAATTATAATTTGTCTAATTTTCACTTTGATGGCATATTCCTCCATTTTAGATATATCCTAAGAGTTAGTTCTTGGACCTAGACAATCTCCATTGCTAATCCTATACCCCCTCTCATCGGGTTGTAGAAGACTATTTTTAGTTAATTTTTATCATCTACTTGTCAATAGTCTTGGTGGTGAGGGTAAATTATTATGTGCGGACATTAGACGCCAACTTGAGTTCGGATTTGCTGCGCTTTTTCTACTTTTTTTTTATGTTTTTTTTTTTTTTTTTTTGCAAAATGGCATCTAATTCACAATTTTAATTGCATATTAGCTGTCCTTTTGATGCCCTTTTAGTGAGTATTAGAAAAGAACAATAAATACTTAATGAGTAATATATTTGTTGCGCTTTTACTGTATTTTTGTAAACACTCAGCAAAATGGCAGTTAATATGCAATTAAAATTATGTATTAACTGTCTTTTTGCAAAAAATACTTCAAAAGCGTAGTAAAAGCATAGTAAAAGCGCAGCAATCCGAACGCAAGCTTACGTCCAGTATCCGCACAAAATAATTTGCTGGTGGGGAGATACCCGCCGGTGGATTTGGCCAACTCCCTAGAGTTATAATATTATTTATGAGTGCATTGTTATGGGCGAGGTTCTCACTATTTTGATAATTGAAGATTCTATCTTTCTTAGTGGAAGTGATGTTATTGCACAAATTGTCTACAAATTGTCTTAGTGTTTGATGGTTCTAATGAAGATATCTATGTAGTTTGTCATGTTGGATGGGTTGGACCTTCTATTTCTATGAAAAATCTGTTGATGTTGAGAGTCAACAATTATTCTATTTGATGTTGTTGAGATAAATTTAATGTTGCTGAGATTCGAGTTAGGCAGTTGAGATGATTTTGACTCATAATGATTTGTTGAAAAATTTACTTTCTTGAGTCAAAAACTAAGGCTTCATTTGGGAAAATTTTCTTATTATTTTGTTTTTCTAGATTGCAACCATAATTTCTATTTGACCACAATTTTTTTCAGAAATTATGCTAGAAAATAGCTTGCAACAATTGTTTAAAAAAATGTTGCTTTCTATAGCAGCTTTACAAAGTATGAAAGGTTGCATTTGGGACGGCTTTTTTGCTGCTTAAAATAATTTTTCGGCAAAAAAAAAATTTATTTTTTTAACTATAAAATTGTTTTAAAAAACAATGAAAAAGCCGTTCAGATGAATCCTAAGTCTATTCCCCACCCTCATAATATTTTCAAAAATGATTCTATATTGATTTTATATTCTCCTATAAATTGATTCTCTAGAATGCAAATAGTGATTGTAGCTCATTGCTAGATATATGATATTTCTATTATTATAAACTGAAGTTCAAGACATAAAACAGTGCTAATTATGACTTTACAATGAGTCCTATCAAAGCTAAGAAGTTGACTTGGTTAATTCTTGGCATGATTGGTAAGATGAACATTCTTTTGAAGAATTCTTTGGTTAATTCTTTAAAAGACACAAAATATATATACAAACTAGACATAATACAAAATTAAAAATAAATATATTAATTTTTCAATTTAATTTGATTTTTCTATTTAAATGATTTTTTTTGTTAGCCTCCACAATAAAATCTCCTTTCTTCTATGGCCATCGTGTATGTTGGCTCAACCAACCTCATACATGTAAGCAACCACATAACATTATGATGATCCAACCAAGGTTTAAAATTGCATAATTAAGCCTCGAGGCGATTTTCATCCGTGAGGCGCCTCGTAAGCCTCGAGGCGGTCTGAGGCGTAAGCCTCACGGACACAGAATTGCGTAAATGAGAAATTAAGGGTTTTAGCATGTAAATAATAGAAATATTCTATCTTACAATAAAAACATCTAAATGATATATAAAAATAGTGGAAAGTAAGAAAATAGATGCAATAAAATCATGTCCAAAAGTACAAAATCACAAAATATTAGTTTAACAAAACTCTCAAACTTGAAACAGCGGTGGAGTATTCATAAGCTATCTACGTTGTTTGCATTTATGTATGCTTTCTTAATAATGCCCTTAACATTTTTGTATTAGCATATTAGCATTCTTCTTTACAATTTTCATTTTCTACTGTATGTCAATGTTGCATGCATTTCTTTATGTTTTCATAACAATGACCTCGATTCTGCTTTTACATTGGTGTTTAATTTACCTTTAATTCCTAGATACTTTATTTATTGTGGATCATCCAACATATTTTGGCTCCTTACTAGACACTTAGGCTTCATTTGGAACAACTTTCTTACCGCTTCATTTCCTGCTTTAAAAGTTTTTTTTAACTAAAAAATAACTTTACAAAGCAGTAAGAAAGCCATCCCAAACGAAGCCTAAGTTTGTATATCTACATTTATAACCTGTTGCTAAGCCATCCTTTACATTTATCTCTAAGTTGCTAAGTCCTATTTTTGACTGGGGGCTCACTTGGTTGATAACAAATAGAAAACATGTAACAAAAATGAAATCTTGGGCAACTAATAAGAACTTATACCTCTTTTTAGAGCTGCTAATTCAACATAATATGTTCTGCTTCAAGAAAGCGCTTTTTATCCACGTAACAAAGCTTAATTTAACTATAGATAACAATGAGAAATTATTTAGATATAAGATGTAAAAACAAATATTTACTTGTGATTTACTGCCTGAGGACCCTATTTGAACTGAAATAGAAGTTCTCCTCGCCTGCAACAGTGGAATGCAACCTTCCTGCAGCCCAGCCATTGTTGAGCATTCGAGCAGGATCTCCTGTCACACGGGTACCATCAACAGAATTCTCATATTCTGGAAGTCCATTTTCCTTCCTCTCCTTTCTCCTCTTCCTGTCCTCATCTCTCTCTTTCCTCAGCCACTTCTCTACTGTTCTCTGCATTCAAATAATAATTTACAAACAAACTATGAGTTTTTGCTATATTTTCTGTCAGAATTTTTGAGCTATGATTTGGTTCCTGAGAATCACAACTATAAATTAAAATTATTGTAGGTACAAAGGTGTAAATGCAAAAGTTCTATACTATTTAAATTTCAAAAAAAAGGAAAAAAATAATTGGAGGATCTTGATCAAGGAAAATAAAATGGATGTTGCTAGCCAGGGATAGTTGAAGGCCTTGACTTGATCAATTAGACACTCATGTTCTCAAAATGAGACTTAGGCTTAGTTTGGGACGACTTTCTTATTGTTTCTTAAAGCAGCTTTATAGTTCAAAATTTTTAATTTTTACACTAAAAAACTGATTTAAGAAGCAAAAAGAATGTCGCCACAAACGAAGCCTTAAAATAGCTTTTAGCTTTTCCAAACCTAGCATGTATCTTAGGTTTCCTTTGGGATGACTTTCTTACTGCTTCTTAAAATAACTTTCTAGTAAAAAAATTTATTTATTTTACTAAAAAACTGTTTTAAGAAACAGTACGAAAGCCGTCCCAAATGAACCCTTAGTTATTTGAATAGGCATTTGTCTTATTCTTCCAAATTTATAGTAGGTTGATTGTTCTTATCAACCTTACAATTGTTAAAAATCATAAAACTTCAAAGTCAAGCAACTACATCTCCCAGTCTCCACACTTTGGCATTGCACATTGTTAAACATTGAAACAAGAATACTTACCATCAAAGAAAGGTTGCTCAATTCTTTTACTTTATCTAAAGGCAAAGCTAATTGCAACTTCCCATGAGCAACATAAACCTGCCAATCAAAACAAATATAAATTTGAAACATGCTTTCCATATAAATACATAATTGAAGATTTATATGAACTTACAATATGTGATGGCCAATCCTCAAGACCATCGAATATATGAGTTGCATAAATAATTGTTGCACCCCTTCTTTCGCATTCCTTCTTTAGATATATTAAAAGGTTTGCCCTAACCACTACATCTAGGTCAACCGTTATCTCATCAAGAAGAAGAACCTAAATGCTTTGATAAACAAGAATTAATCATTTTATATTGACATTATATATATATATATATATATAATGTTATGGGAACTTTGATTTGATATAGGTTCGAATTCGCAAACCTTGAATGGTTTAAGAAGGCCCATACAAATTTGCACCCGCCTTCTCTGACCATCTGATGATCTATGCATTCTCCAAGAAAGATCAATATCTAAGACCTGGCATGAAATTCACCAAGCAACAAAAGAATCATTTTGGAAAGATATTTGAAGAAAGTTTTTTCCCTTTCATATCAAGAGAAAAGAAACTCAACAACATATATATAGAATAGAAAAAATTTTAGGTTAGGATGGATTTCAAAAGCATTGAATTTGCTTTGAGAGAGTGCAATTCAGGAAGAATCAATTAAAATCTGTATTGAATTCATGTCAAAGAAAATTCAATAGGTTTGAGGCCTAGATAAAAAAATTTAACCAAAATATCCTTAGCAATTTATTTTCCTATGAATAAACACTTGGGACCAAAGCAAATTGTAAACGGTAAACCTTGATTAGTTCATCTCTCCTTTGAGGATCAACACCAGAAACTCCATATATCATTTTCTCAGCTGAAATGTCCATTTGTATTGTAACTTCAAAACCTGCAAAAGCAACATCTCTCCTCCACTGAAAAGAAACAAACCACTCTTAGGTCAACCACAATCTCAAAATCGACGGATTTGTTGGTACATTTCTTACCCATAAAAACGATTTTATAAACAATAGATAGTCGATTCATAAACGAAGTTCACCAATTGCAAAATAAAATTCCTGAATAAATTGAATTAAATGAAAAACCTGATATTAAAGCAGAAGATCATAAAAGCGCCAAAATCCTTACTTCTCCGCCCAGGTAGGAAAGCTCTCCGGAGGACGTAAGGGAAGTATCATGGAACGCCGATCTCCCCATAATACGCACCATATCTGGATCCACTATGTGCTTGCCTCCCAATATCTTCAGTATCGTCGTCTTTCCTGATCCAAACCCCCAAAAACATCAAATTCGATGCCGAAGCACATCGCAATCGGGATCTAGAACTGAAAGATCTCAACTCAGGGTTGAATCTGGAGACTAACCGGCTCCATTAGATCCGACGAGCAGGCAGCGGTCACCAGCATGAAGCTGGAGGGAGAAGCCGTCTATTAGTGGCTTGGAACCAGGAGGCGGGTGACCGTCAATCCCCGGATATGTGAACCGGAGGTTCCGGATCTCCACTATTGCCGTTTCCGCCGCCGCCTTGTCGGCGGAGGAAGTGCCCCCGATCTCCTTTCCCATTTACCACTTTCTCGCTCTGCCACCGGGAATTCCGGCTTTCACGATCGTTACAATACAAAAATTATATATATATATATATATATATATATATATATATATATATATATATATATATATATATATATATATATATATATATATATATATATATATATATATATATATATATATATATATATATAATTTGATATCTAAAATAATTTTTATTAAGATTTTATATTTAAATATAAATTATTATTGAGTATAAAAATTTATATTGAGAAAAAAAATGAAATTTGATTTTATATGATCAATATAAAAATAAATAAATAAATCGAAAAGGCATTTGATGTCCGCTAAATGGCGGGCTAACGTGGCAACGGATCAAACCACAATGACCCGTTCTGCTCATTTATGGTAGTGGGCCAGGCTTGACATTCTTTGCCCTCTTAATAATAGCTCTATGGGCCCGATCAAATTATTAAAAATAAATATTCTATTAAATATGTGCACTTAGAAAAAGATCATACTAACATTCAAAGTTATCATTAATCTTTTTGCATATTATTGTCTTTGCATCTCTGTCAAATATTTACATATTTGTGTATCATAAAATCATACACTTATAAATAATTAAATATAGGCTATTGTTTACTAGATCATTTATGATAATTGAGAGTTTATAATTAAGAAGGTATCATACACAACCGAAACAAGAAAAAAAATTGTAGAGTTCAGTCTAATTGAAATAATTTCATTAGGGTATACCATAGGTTTGTACCTTGGTGTATGCTTTTTGCTGATGATATTCTTCTTGTTGATAAGACTAGAGAGTGAGTTGAAGGTAAACTCGAATTATGGAGGTCAATTTTAGAGTCTAAAGATTTTCGCTTGAGTAGATCTAAAACTGAATATATGGAGTGTAATTTTAGTAGCAATAGACCTAGTGATGAGATTGTGACTTTGGGCGATCAAGCCATTAATAAGAGTACACGTTTTAGATATCTTGAATCTATTGTTTAGAGTGATGGTGAAATTGATGGGGATATTATCACCAGAATTCAAGTTGGATGGTTGAAGTTGAGGAATGCATTGGGCTTATTGTGCGATAGAAAAGTCCCCCTCAAACTTAAGGGAAAATTCTAAAAGATGGTGGTGAGACCTGCAATGCTTTATGGTGCTGAATGTTGGTCATTAAAAGAGAAGCATAATATTAAGTTATTGTTGTTGTTGTAGGGTATACCATAGGTTACAAATGACACATTTTGTTGTAATTGATAAAGGTATTAATGCAATATAGTAGATATGAACTATGGATGATAGCTTCCATCATAGAAATTAGAGGAGTCTTGAGATATTAGAGTTGTATTCAAATGATTGTCAGTGATTTGTTCAGTTGTTCTTTTCATATGAATAAAAAACTTTAGTATTGATAACATGCATCATTCTTGTCAATGATGGAGAATACCAAGCCTACTATGAACAACATGCATCAACCTTGTTAACCTTATTATTAATGACGTGTCGACATTAGTAATGAGAGTTATTGATGATGGCTTGTATCGATGTTGGTATAAACAATGTGAACCAGTTTTATTGAGGATTGCATTGATGTTAGTGTTAATGGCATGCATTCACCTAATTGATGATGTTGATAACATGAGTCAACTTTACTAGAGATGACATACATCGATGTTAGTGTCAACAACATGCACCACAACCTTGTTGGTAATAACATGTATTGATGTTAGTGTCAATGATGCATCTGCCTTAGTCCTTATGGTGAGCATTGATGTTATTTGTCAGTCAAGCGTTTATGACTAAACATCGATGGTTGGATGAGGTAATGGTTGGGCAGAGCTATCTCCAACTTCAACTTAGAGTGTCCCTCTCATTTATAGAATAGAAGTCAATTTATAAATTTTGATAATAAACTTTAGTTATTTTCACTAAAATTCCTGGTCAATAAATTAAATGACTCACATTAATTCTTTTGATTATAGAAAATTTTGTCAGCATCTTAATCACATCAAAATTAAAGAATATTGGGCTTATTGTATTGCTTTTATCTATATGCATATTTTGGCTATAAACACACAAAATTTAGAGATCATTTATTCCCCTCAAACAATATCATGAAAGTGTTTGATTTAGGTTCATTTAGACTCAGATCAAGGTGCATTTAGGCTTCATTTGAGATAACTTTCTTAATTTTTCTAAAGCAACTTTCCAATATAAAAATTTTAGACTCAAAGCTACTTTAGAAAACAGTTAGAAAACTGTCTCAAACGAAGCTTTAGTATTGCTGTATTCAATTGATTAAAATGTTTATTTTAACTATAAATTTGCTAAAATTATAGTTGATGCTTCTGAGTTCAATTACAAATGTTTTTTTTTTTTTTTTTAATTCAAATATTGTATCAAAGTTCGTACTGGATCAGATGAATTTTCCAATAATATATCATATACGATTAACTAATCTGAATTGAAAAAAAAAAAGGATGGTGGTATATTTTTTAATACACCACATCTATTTTCATTGAAACATTTTTAAAATATATTACGTTCTTAATATTACTAGTGATATATTCTCAAAAAATCATCTTGACCGGGAACGAATCTCGAGGCAATAACCAACCAGAAAACTTCAAAAATTATATCCGGGAGCACCTGAACTCTGATTTCAGCGAGCTTATAGTCAAACTGAGCGTCTCAAAAATACGAACTCAACGACTCCAAATTCAACTCAATCCGAGTCCAAATGTGTATGAATTGAAGACTCGAAGTGCTGTTGGAAGGTTCGAATCACAATTTGAGTTACCAAATGATCTCCGATTTTAACGAACTTATACTCGAATCAAACGACTCGACGAGACAAATCCAACGAGCCCAAGATCGCCGAATTCCGACATCACTAAGGCCTTCAAATTTTCAATGAACGGTGCACGATCGAAGGGTTCAATATCGGTCGTCCATTCGACCACTCCCTATTCGCCCATGATCTCACACCTATTTACAAGCCATGCCACTCCAGAAAAATTATAAATAGAGCCTTCATTCTTTACAAGAGGACTAAAGTGAGAAGAGAGAGAAGAAGAGAAGAGAAAAAGGGGAAAGGGAGAATCATCTCCTCCTCGACCACCGCCGAAATTCTTTCCGCCGCCTGAATACGCCAGAACTCTGCTGGATTTCAGGAGACGCATGAATTATGAAGAACTTTGTAAATTTGTTTCAAGTTAGAAGAAACGGATTGTAATCTGATCGTCCTGACTTGTGGGACGAATCAGCTTCTTATAATTTACAAAATACTAGTAGAACTTTTCAACTAGGTGCGGCCCCGTGGTTTTTCCCCTTTTCAGGGTTTTTCACGTAAAAATCCTGGTGTTCACTTTCTTTTCTGTTTGTGTGCTGAATATTCGTACAACGCTCAGACGTAAATTTGCAAACTCTACCGCCGCGCATATTCTAGCCTGCAACAACTAGAAAAGTTTCAAGATTCGAAAAAGTTTCGATCTACTTTGCTTTATTCAATATTTTTTGCTCTTAAATTTTAATAATTTCTTATACGTGGTAAAAATTATTATTTACCACGTATAATTAATTAATAATAAAATTCAATTCTAAATAAGTGTCATTATTTTTAAATTTATATTGAGATTAACGCTATAAATAGTATCTAAAATCCCAACATGAATTTGTGCTGTTTGGTTGGATCAAATGGGTGTAAATTATTCCAAACGTTTGATAATTTAGATATTTTGTTGGATGAAAATGAATAAAAAGTAAATACATTGTAAAATATTTAGTTCATTTATTAGATAAATCAAACTCATCCAGTTTTGAGCGAGAATGTTTTACACATCAAGCAAGCTCGTTGGCCGCCGCCACCAACCGGTCGCCACTGCCACCTAACGTCAGCCACCAACATCGTTTGCCGCTGCCAGCAGCGGCACCACTGTTGACCACCATGACCAGTCACGACTGCCACCACCACCAATGCAGGCAACCGTCGCCGGCCACCACCGCCAATCACTATCATAGCCCACCAACTCCACCGACTACCATCACCAGTCATCACTATATTTATTTTATTTCCAAAAAAAAAAACCCAAAACAATCAAAACTCTCTTCTTGATGATGACAGAGCGAGTCTTATCCATTTTTTATTGGAAAAGTGTGCTCCAATGGCATGGGAAAGTCGAGCCGACAGTGGGCTGCAGCGCTCTTACTTGATATGTCGGTGGATACTAACCGTCCAAATAACCTATCCATAGTCGACCGGAGGCAGAAATCTAACAATTAAATGCCAATAGTCAGCACCGTTACTTAGACCAGCTAATTTCCTTGCAGGTGAAGCTAAAGGGTTCGAACTGACAGATGAAGAAATTGCCAAGTTTGAGCAACGTAAACCTTAACCAGCAAGTAAGGTTGTTCCAATAGAGGATCAACATTCATACATAGGATGCTCTCTCTCTCTCTCTCTCTCTCTCTCTCTCTCTCTCTCTCTCTCTCTCATTTTTTATTTTTTTTATCTCTCTCTCTTTCTTTCTCTCTCTCTCTATTTATCATTCTACAAAGTAAGTTTTTTGTTGTATTAGTATGTAAGTACTCATGTAATGCTCATTAAAGTTGTTCCAATAGAGGATCGACATTCATACATAGATCCTCTCTCTCTCTCTTTATATATATAGATATCATTCTACAAAGTAATATTTTTGTTATATTAGCATGCAACTCGTGTAAATGATCATTAACTTAAGCCATAGAAACATAAAAGGATGCTAGGATATAGATGAGGAGCAATTGCAAATAGAGGCTATACTAAGAGATAAGAGATAATTGAGAAGCATGAAAGGGAGCTACTAGGGGGTTTCATAAAAGTAATAATAATAATAATAATATATATATATATATATATATATATATATATATATATATATATATATATATATATATATATATATATATATATATATATATTGTTGCGTGCTAGAATATACGCGGCAGTAGAGTTAGGAAATATTCGTCTTAGCGTTGCACGAGTATTCCGCACACAAACAGAAAAGAGAAAATGAACACCAAAGTTTTTACGTGGAAAACCCAAAAGAAGGGAAAAAACCACGGGGCCTCGCCCAGTTGCAAATGTCCACTAGTATTTGTTTGAAGTACAAAGGTTGATCCGTCTTACAAATCAAGACGATCAATTTACAATCAACTTCTTACAAAGTTACAAAGTTCTGCAAATTCCCGACGTTTCCCAAAAATCCGGCAGAGTTCCGGCGTCTTCAGGCGGTAGGAAGAGCTCCGGCGGTGGTCGAGGAGGTGAGGAATATCCTTTTCCCCTTTCTCCTCTCCTTCTTCTCTCTCTTCACTTGAGTCCCCTTGGTGTAGAATGAGGGCTCTATTTATAGGTTTTCTGGAGTGGCATAGCCCGTAAATAGGCGTGAGATCAAGGGCGAATTTGGAGTTGTTTGAATGGACAGCCGATATCGAATCCTTTGATCATGCACCTTTCGTTGGACATTTAAAGGTTTTAATGATGTCGGATATCAATGATCTTGGGTTCGTTGGATTCTTCTCGTCGAGTCGTTCGATTCGAGTATAAGCTCGTCAAAATCGGAGACTGTTTGGTAACTCAAATTGCGGTTTGAACATTTCAAAAGTGCTTTGAACCCTTGATTCAGACTCATTTGGGCTCGAATTGGGTTGATCTTGGTGTCGTTGGGTTCGTATTTCCGAGACGCTCAGTTTGACTAGAAGCTCGCTGAAATCGGAGTTCATATGCTCTCGAAATTAATTTTTAAAGTTTCCAACTAGCTTTTGCCTCGAGATTCGTGCCCGATTAAGATAATTTTGCGATGTTGTATCAGTTGCCCACCTATTTTCAGATGTCGTAACTTCAAAAGTCTGAAAATATGCATCACAAGTTTTTGAGAATTTTTTTGAGCAAATCAAAATTATTCTTATGTGTAGGAGCTCCGAAAGGCTTTGAAAGTGTCAAAATCGAGTCTGGAACATCGAAAAACATGTCCGGAGATCCCAAAAATGTCAAATTCGGACTTATCGGGATTAAAAACAGGCTCGGGGTAAGCTGGGCAGCCGAACCAGCCAGACCGGTCAGCCGGCCCGCCGCCGCTGCCGCCGCTGGCGGCAGGAATCGCGGCCGCGCTTGCGCGCTGCGGCCGGGTGTGAAGGGCAGCGCCCGCGGTCCCGCGAGCCCGCGCTGGGCCTTCCACGCCAGCTTCAGCGGGCGCCTGTAGCGCGCGCGGATGAGCGCGCTTGTTGCGCGCGCCTGTCGCGCGCTCGCGGAATCGGTGTACCGCCCGATCTGGGATCGTTTCGCGTGTTGTGCGGTTGCCTGTTGTCACGATCTGTGTGCTATGGCCACGGATTCGCGCGCCATTTTGAGGAGAGAGAGGGCGGTTCGGCCCACCGCCATTGTGGGCCCCATATGCACGAAAATAGTATTTTATTTTTGGGTCCAAAAAATTCCCAAAAAATTTCAAAAAATTTTAAAAAATTTAGAAAAATAGGAAAATCCGAAAATTGTGATAACTCTTTCGTATTCTCTTCAAAACCTATAAATAGGTCCCCTAGGCCTTTAGGAAACTTGCAACTTCTTTTTCTTTCTCCCTCTTGCTTTCTAGCGGTTGAGGCTTCCGCTATTTTGAGTGAGAAACTTCCCCTGCTCGAATTAGCTCCCCTCCTCGCGTGCAGAAGCCTACGGGATTTCTTCCTCACCCTCCGGCCTACTAACGGTTGAGGCTTCCGTTATTTGCGAGTTGGAATTTTTTTCTGCTCGAATTAGGGCCCCTCATCGCGTGTAGAAGCCTACGGGATTTCTTCCTCTCCCTCCGGCCTACTAATGGTTGAGGCTTTCGTTATTTGCGAGTTGGAATTTTTTTTGCTTGAATTAGCGCCCCTCATCGCGTGCAGAAGCCTACGAGATTTCTTCCTCTCCCTCCGGCCTACTAACGGTTGAGGCTTCTGTTATTTGCGAGTTGGAAATTTTTTCTGCTCGAATTAGCGCCCCTCCTCGCGTGTAGAAGCCTACGGGATTTCTTCCTCTCCCTCCGGCCTACTGATGGTTGAGGCTTCCGTTATTTACGAGTTGAAATTTTTTCCTGCTCGAATTAGCGCCCCTCCTCGCGTGCAGAAGCCTATAGGATTTCTTTGCCATTTGAGCGGAAGTTTGCTGGTGATGGACGATCGAGTTGATGCTCTTTTGCAGTCAATAATCGAGCGTGGAGCCAAAGGAGAGAGTTCGAGGGTGCGTTGCGAGTAGCAATCGAGCGAGAAGCCGATGACGAGTAGTAGTCTGCTGACGAGCAGAAGTCTGACGACAAAGAAAAGTACGACGTCGAGTAGAAGTTCAATGTAGGGTAGAAGATTGAAGAAAGTTCGTTAACGAGCAGAAGTCCGACGACGAGTAGAAGTCCGACGTCCAGTAGAAGTTCAACGTCGGATAGAAGACCGACGAAAGTTCGTCGACGAGCAGAAGTCTGACGACGAGTAGGAGTCCAACGTCCGGTAGAAGTTCAACGTCGAATAGAAGACCAACGAAAGTTCGTCAACGAGCAGAAGTCCGACGACTAGTAGGAGTCCGACGTCCGATAGAAGTTCAACATCGGATTGAAGACCGACGAAAGTTCGTTGACGAGCAGAAGTCCGATGACGAGTAGGAGTCCGCTGACGAGCAGAAGTCTGACGACAGGAAGAAGTCCGACGTTGGGTAGAAGTCCTATCCGAGGTTGTATGTCAGAACATTTGTTCGATGACATTAACCTGTGTGGAAGAGGTCGAGAAAATCCACCAAGGATGTAAGACCTATCTGAGGTTGTATGTCGGAGCCCTGCTTGACGACGTTAACCTGTGTGAATGAGGTCGAAAGAATCCACCAAGGATATAAGACCTATCAGAGGTTGTATGTCGGAGCCCTGCTCGACGACGTTAACTTGTGTGGATGAGGTCAGGAGAATCCACCAAGGATGTAAGACCTATCCTAGGTTGTATGTCGGAGCCCTGCTCGATGACGTTAACCTGTGTGGATGAGGTCGGAGAATCCACCAAGGATATAAGACATATCTGAGGTTGTATGTCGGAGTCTTTGCTTGACGACGTTAACCTGTATGGATTGTGTATTTCTTGAATCACGGAGAAAGAGTTTGAGAAGTTTTTTCTTATGTTTCATAAGAGAAAAAATCATATCACAACAACATGAACATTCTATTACTGCATTACGTAAGATTGTATAATAGTTTCCTAGTACGACTTACAAATTATAAAGTATTCAACACACAAGATCTATGTACGGTGACAATACAACAACATTTAACTTGGAAGAATACAGTAGAGATATCAAAGTGGTACCATACTCAACATAGAAAGGGACAACAAGACAAGTAGAATTGCTAATACAAATCCGCTAAGTGCATGATCATTCAATCTCTCCAACCATTTGAATAGTATTCAATGGTTATTTTTGTTGTTGACTTTGCCCCCCAGCGGGACGAGCTTCCTCTCCGGTAGGTGAATCTTGAATAAATTGTCGAAGGTAGCCCTGGCGGATAAGCCTTTCAATCTCATCCTTGAGTTGCTTGCAGGCTTCGGTAGTGTGACCACGGCTACGATGAAAGTGATAGTACTGATCTGTATTTCCTGTGTTCGACTTCAAAGGGTTTGGCCATTTGATTGTATCTTGATCTCGAATGGCCATTAATACATTTGCTCGAGATGTATTGAGTGGGGTATACTCCTTCTCCTGTCAGGGTTCCCATCGTGGTGACGAAGACCTATGAGGTAGATTATTCTTCCCATGCTTTTTCTGTTATGAGGAAAAATTATCCATCCCAGGTACACCTTTGCGCTTCCCGCTGATTTGCTCAAACTGATTCTTGTGAGCATTTATAGCTTCATCTGCAGAGATTTGTGCCTCCAAGCGATGAATCAAGTCAGCATATGAATGGACGGTGTCTCGCATAAGGGCCGAATAGAAGGGGCCAGGACGAATACCTCCAATAATTCAGGGTCTACTCCTGGAATCTGTCGTACTTCAGCGAAAAATCGCTGAAAATACTCCTTCAATGATTCTCCCTCATTTTGGCGGATCCCGGAGAGGTGAGAAGAATCCTTAGCAATTCTTTGATTGGTCATAAATTGTTCGACGAATACTTTGGCCAATTTGACAAAAGAGGTGATCGTTCTAGGTGGAAGCGAGTAGAACCACGTTCGGGCCTATCCTTTAAGGGTGGGGGGGAAAAACCTGGCAGAGAAGCGCGTCTGATGCTCGTTGAATATGCATGATGGTTCTGTAGTAGTCGATATGCTCATACGGGTCGGTCGTCCCGTCGTAGGACTAAACGTTTGGCACTTTGAATCCGACCGGAATGGGGTGCTGAAGAATAGCTTCAGTTAGAGGTGATAACTCCTGGAAATTCCTCTATCGGAGAGCATGCCTCACATCTCCTCTGGGGATCTCTTCCCGTACCAATTTTCGCAGTTCGCAACGCAGGACATTGTGAGGGAGTCCCTCAATGTGTGGTTGGGGAGAGCCTTCTGGGAGATTCAAAAAAATGCGAGGCTGCCGAGTCGAGAAGGAAGGATGTGTTGAACTCGTTGTATCTGCAAGTTCATCTTCCTGTTGTGATTGAGGATGTCTCCTAGGTGGAGGAAGATGAATTTCTTCTTGACGACGCTCGAATTAAATATCTTCAACCTTTGGCTGAGGGAGAAGGATCGGTTGTCGATCATCTCATAGGAGTTAAAGGATCTCGTTCTGAGATTCTTCTATCTTCCGAATTCTTTCTGCTAAAGAAGGTCCCGAGGTCTCTTCTCCGATAGCATTCTGCCCCCAAGGATGAAAAGAGGCAGGCATCGGGCGTCTGTGATTTGCAGACGGATTTCTGAATTGGTGGGAGTTGGAGTGAGAAGCTCCAACGATGCGACTGCCACGTCTGTTAACCATTGCAGCGACACTTGAAGTTTGTGGGATAGAAGTTTCCCACAGACGGCGCCAAATTGTTGTGTGCTAGAATATACGCGACAGTAGAGTTAGGAAATATTCGTCTTAGCGTTGCACGAGTATTCCGCACACAAATAGAAAAGAGAAAATGAACACCAAGGTTTTTACGTGGAAAACTCAAAAGAAGGGAAAAAACCACGGGGCCTCGCCCAGTTGCAAAGTTCCACTAGTATTTGTTTGAAGTATAAAGGTTGATCCGTCTTACAAATCAAGATGATCAATTTACAATCAACTTCTCACAAAGTTACAAAGTTCTGCAAATTCCCGGCGTTTCCCAAAAATCTAGCAGAGTTCCGGCGTCTTCAGGCAGCAGGAAGAGTTCCGGCGGTGGTCGAGGAGGTGAGGAATCTCCTTTTCCCCTTTCTCATCTCCTACTTCTCTCTCTTCACTTGAGTCCCCTTGGTGTAGAATGAGGGCTCTATTTATAGTTTTTCTGGAGTGGCATAGACCATAAATAGGCATGAGACGGAGGTCGAAAGGACTATAGTTAGTGGGCAGCTTAAGTTTAAAGAACCATAGTCGGTAGGCGACGGAGGTTGGAAGACTATAGTTAGTGGGCGACGTAAGTTTGAAGGACTGTAGTTAGCGAGCGATAGAGGTCGGAAGAACTGTTGTATGATGATAGAGATCAGAAAGACGGCGTCTAGTAGAAGACCATCAATAGACAGAAATCCAACATCAGGTAGATGTCTGGTGAAAGTTTGAAGACAGGCAGAAGTCCAGTGTCAAGTAGAAACTTGGCGATAAGCAGTGTTCTGGCGTCAGGTAGAAGTCTGACGTTAGTTGGCGGCCGGGGAGAACTCTGGTTTTGGATGATATTAGAGCAAAACTCCATAGTCATTTGGAAATCGAATAGAACTCCGGCATCACTTGGAGGTCAGGCAGAATTCCGGCATCACTTTGAGGTCGGGCGGAATTCCAACGTCACTTGGAGTTCGAGTGAAACTCCAGTCTCACTTGAACGTCGGGCAAAATTCTAGCGTTGCTTGAACGTCAAGCAGAACTCCAATTTTGCTTGAACGTCAGGCAGAACTCTGGCTTCAGGCAGAATACTGGCGGCAGTGGTCGAGGAGGAGTTTCTTCCTCTGATCCAATCATTCCCTTCTTCTTCTTCTTCTTCTTCTTCTTCTTCTTCTCTTCCTCTTGCTTCGACCCCCTTTCAAGAGAAGTGAGTGGTCTATTTATAGATTTCTGGAGTAGCATGGCTTGTAAATAAAAGGAGGATCAAGGGCAATTGTAGAGTAATTTAGATGGACGGACGATATTGAATCCCTTGATCATGGATCGTTCATCAGACATTTGAAGGTCTTAATGATATCAAAATTTGACAATCTTAGGCTCGTTGGATTTGTCTCATAGAGCCACTCAACTCGACTATAAGCATGTTATGTTTGGTAACCGTTTGGTAATCCAAATTGTGGTTCAAACCCTCTAACAACACTTTGGGTCCTTGATTTGGATCCATTTGAGCTCGGATTGATTCGAATTTAGTGTCATTGGGTTTGTATTTCCGAGACAATCATTTTGACTATAAGTTTACTGAACATGGAGTTCAGACGGTCTCTAAATTAATTTTTGAAGTTTCCAACCATATTTTTGCCTTGAGATTCGTGCCCGATCAAGATAATTTTATGATGACGTATCAGTAACCCCCATATTTTTGGATGTTGAAGCTCCTGGAGTCAAAAAATATTTGTTTTGATACATTGCATTGACTGAATCGCAAAAAATTTGCGTTCCAAAAATGATAAATTTTCTCAAACTTGATTATAGGGGGGCCTTGTTGAGATTCGAAAGTGTCAAAATTGAGTCTGAAACATCGAAAAATGTGTCTGGGGACCCCAAAACCGTCCAATTTGGACTGTCCGGGCCAAAAATTGGGCCTGAACATGCGTAGGCGGCTTGACCGACCGATCGGCCGACCGGCCGCCGCCCGTCGCCTGTCACCGGCAGTTGCACTTGCGCCGTGCACGAAATAGCACATCCACGCTGTTAGCCGCACAGTACTGCGCAGTTAACCGTGCCCAAGATCACCAAAATTGGATAACCAAATGACTTCCAAACGTGACATGCTTATAATTGAATCTAGCGATTTGACGAGACGAATCCAACGAGCCCAGGATCACCGAATTCTTGCATCACTAAAGCATTTAAGTGTCTAATGAATGATTCATAATCAAGGGAATCAACATCAGTCATCTTTTCAAACCACTCCTGACTTACTCTTTATTGCACTTCTATTTACTGGTTATGTCACTCTCAAAAAATTATAATTAGACGCTCATTCCTCATGGAAGGAGGGAGGAAGAGGGACCCAAGCAAGGAAGAGAAGAAAAAAATAGAAACTTGAGTTCTCATGCCACCAAACTCCTCATCGACCACCACCGGACTTCTGTCAGACTACCAACTCACACCGGGCTTCCACTCGGCCACCGACTGTTGCCGGATTTCTGCCCGGCTGCCGATTGAAGCCAGACTTTTGCCCAGCCGCAGATTGATGCCGACTTCTACCCAACCGACGAATGACGACGGACTTCAGCCCGGCAAACGATTGATGCCAAATTTTTGCTCGGCAATCGACTGACGCCAAATTTCTATCAAGTAACTGACTTACGCAATACTTCTTCCCAGCCACCAATTGAAGTCGGACTTTCACCCGACAATCAATTGACGCCAAACTTCTGCCCATCCACCAATTGACCTGGACTTCTTCCCGGCCACCAACTGACGTCGGACTTCCACTAAGCCACTAACTACGATCCTTTCAACCTCTGTCATCAAATTGTGATCCTTCCGACCCCCATCTCCCGACAACGGTCTTTCTGATCATTATCGTCTATCGACTACCATCCTTCCGACCTTCGTCGTCAGAATACGGTCCTTTCGATCTCTGTCGTCAGGATACTATCTTTTCGACCTCAATCACCTGTTAATTACAGTTATTCCGACCTCTATGGCCAAACAACGGTCCTTCCAACCTCTATTATCAAACTACAATTTTTCTTACCTCTATTGCTCGTCAACTACGATGGTTCCAATCTTCGTCGCCCACTGACTATGGTCCTTCCAATCACCATCACTCAATTATGGTCTTTCTGACCTATGTCACATGCTGACTAATGTCCTACTGACCAAACAAACATATCCATTCTGATTCTTCCAATTTCCACCATGTATTGCACTCTATATGCTGTATATTTGCAACATCAAGCGAAGGCCTTCCCTCCAATGAAGGACCTCATTTATAATCAACTGCAAATTCAAGCATATTCATTCAAATTGGGATAGGCCTCGTGGTTTTTCTCATTTTCAGGATTTTTCACATAAAACTCTTGGTGTCTCTTATAAATATTGCATCTTTTTATATGATTGTGTGATGGATATTCGTATAAAGATAGAACGTTCAACTTTATATTTCTCTACCACGCGAATATTCCAGGACACAACAATTAATTATCTCTATATTAAATTTACATAAATTTGAATGTATGATTGTACAAAATAGAGGAACAGAAATTTCAAACTAATGGAGCATTTTATGTAACAGTAACATAATAAGGTTTAGACATTGTCAATGTTGGTGTTACATAGCTATTAATCTTAATAGAAGACATATTATGCTATTGTACTATGACTAACCAACCAATGGTAAATCCATCTCAATCAGTGCCAATATCTTCAAAAAAAAAATTCTATTCAAATAAGGTTAGTAGAGGAAATTTAAGCAAATATAACTTATGAAGAGAAAGACTTAGGCAATGATACTCAAATATTTTTCTCCCTTGTAACTACTCTGACCATTCAAAATAAGAGGCAAAGGAACTAAGATCATTTAAAAAAGTAATTAATCAAGCCATGTAAGTGAAGTTTAGTATTAAAGGAAATATATTGGGAATTCAACCAATTGTTCTTGGTCTATGAACCTCTTCTCTATGATATAATATAAGCTATTTCACATAGGCAGTTTTATGCATGGGTAATATGCTCTCTCCACAATTTAACAAAAAACTAATTACATGGATGCCTCTAGCTTGATGAGAGATTGCGAATAAGGAATGATTTATCGAGAAGATTACTTCTGTAAACACATTTTTTGTCGATATCATTACCATCCATCCTCATAATGATGATCATAGTATAAAAATCATTTAATAGTTTTAAACCGCATAACCTAAATTAATTAAATGCGAATAATAATATATTATCCCTTTTTTGAAAAAAAAAAGATAATGAGGATCAGTCTAAGGCTTTATTTGAGATGGATTTTTCTTGCCGCTTATTAAAGGAGTTTTTAAGTACAAAAATTAAATTTTTGTACTGTAAAGTTGTTTTAACAAGCAGTAAGAAAGCCTTTCCAAACGAAGCCTAAATTAACCAGGTTGATGTGTCAAAAGAATTTCGCGTTGACATTCAAAGCAAATGAATTGATACGTCACCAAAAATTGCCTTGATCAAGCAGGAATCTTGAAACATATTTGAATTAAAAACATCAAAAATTAAATTTATAATCATATGAACTCTAATTTCAACAAACTTATAGTCAAATTAACCGTTATAGTAAGACGAACCCAAAGACACCAAAATCAGCCCAATTCAAGCCACAATGGGCTCAAATCAAGAGCTTAAAGCATATTGAGAAGCTTTAGAGCATTAATTGGATTACCAATGATATCAAAATATGCCATGCTTATAATCAAACCGAGCGGCTCAATGAGATAAATCCAACAAGCCCAAGCTCATTGAATTTGGACATTATTATGACAATTAATATGAGCAGTTTGATAGAATAAATGCTCTACGATTGAGGAAATCAATATAAGTAGTTTGATAGAACACTCCAAATTCATCCCATATATTTTTCATATTTACGGGACATGCCACTTTTAAAATCTATAAATAAATCATATATTCTCATATGAAAAAGAGGATGGGACCTTTTAGGCTTTGAACCTTTTGGAGCTTGGACATTTTAAAACTTAGACATTGGGTTAGAGATTAAGTAAGCTATAAGGCTTCAAGAATCGCAGAGCTCCACCCCGACACCATAGCCAACGAACCCTCACCGCCTGGCCACCGCTGCTGAACCTTCACCCTATCATCATCGTTAGACCTTCGTCCGACCACCACCACAAAGTCTACCTCCGACCACTATTAATCACCGACTATGATTCTTCCAAACATCGTTGCCCGTAAACTACAATATCTATATCCTTTGTCGCCCGCTGACTACGATCCCATCGACCCCCATAGCTCGTCGGCAACGATCCCTCCGACTTGCTAAATTAACTTACGATGTTACATTTCCCTTAACATTGTCAATCAAAAACTTTATATGTTATCTTGAAAAATTCTAATTTTATTCATCATCAATGTTAGTTTATGACATAAGTTTTCATTCCCAATTATTTCAACAAAATCTTATATAAATTCATATTCATGATAATACTTTTTATATAATATTGAAAATAAGGAATTAGAAACTACACTGCTACAAGTATACCTTGTTAGAGTTGGTTATCTCATACTCTCTCTATAATACTAGTGTATGCCCCATACACTTTTTTAATATTTTTTTTATATTTTTCTAATAGTCTTTCTAGCTTTAACATACCATCATAAAAAATTCAAAGTAATGGTTTGTCATTTTTAAAGTGTTTGTTAAATTAGACTTCTTCACTTCATAATACATTTTTAAAAAACTTTTCAAATATTTTTTATCCAAATAAAAAGCACTTATCAAAAAAATATCCTGAGCTTGCCCGTATAAAGCCCGTCCTGCCCTTATCCGCACCGTCAGTTGCGGTCCACGTGGCGTTATGGGAGCCACACGCAGTCCAACCATGGATTATCCACGTGTCTCTCGGAGGGAATCTCGTTGCCTCGGCTTCTGTAGTCTGACCTCGACTCCATATCTGCCGTCGACTTTCCATCGGACGACAGACGGCTAATGTCGTTCTCCTTGGTCAACTAACTGCTCTAACCAAAGTTCCAAAAAAGTGCTCTTAACTAATTTTTCCGCGAACATTCTAACTAACGTGCTCCGATGATCCTCACCGTTTAGATAAGAGATCATTGATGTCGGCAACTGCTCTCTTGATGATCGGATATGGGCTAAGGAAAGTGATACGCAAGAGACCAGAACGTAGATATCTTCAACAATATTTACCCTGGCGCTGCGGCGGCGGTTGATCTCTATCGTATTAGCACGTGTACGGTAGATACTATTCCTTCTACCGTAAATACGAAGAACAAAGCTGGGTATTTAGTAATTTCGACAGAGGCAAGTGAATTTCCGATAAACCCCTTATGTTGCGCCTATTTAACCAAACACAGCCATTCCTGAATCGCCAAAATCTTCTCGATATCGATTTCTGAAGGATCTCTTCTATTTTCGGATATTTTCCTCTAAAACCTCTCTCGCTCTCTCTTTTCCCCATTTCTTTCGCCGAGGGTTTCGTTCTTTGATTCGAGAAGATAAAGAATGGCGCCGGAAACTACCAGACGTGCTGCTGCCATTGCCGGATTCGCGAAGCCTAATGCGATCCAGCGAGGGGCTTTCGTGACTTTCCTTGCCGGAGACGGTGACTATGTTAAGGGTGTGGTGGGGCTTGCGAAGGGTCTGAGAAAGGTAAGATCGGCTTACCCACTTATAGTGGCGGTGCTGACCGATGTCCCGGCGAGCCACCGCCGGGAGCTGGAGTTGCAGGGCTGCCTCATTCGTGAGATCGAGCCTGTCTACCCGCCGGAGAACCAGACTAAGTTCGCCATGCCTTACTACGTCATTAACTACTCTAAACTTCGAATCTGGGATGTAAGGCTTCGTAAACTATTTATTGATTTCTTGTCAAAAACCGGCTACGATTGATTTCTGATTTTGATCTGGATATGGTCTCTGTTCACAGTTTGTGGAGTACAGGAAGATGGTTTATCTCGATGCGGACATCCAAGTGTACGACAATATCGACCATCTTTTCGATTTACCGGACGGCCACTTCTACGCGGTGCTGGATTGCTTCTGCGAGAAGACCTGGAGTCACTCGAAGCAGTACGAGATAGGCTATTGCCAGCAATGCCCCGATCGCCGGCCATGGCCTGTTGCTGAACTCGGACCTCCTCCGTCTCTGTATTTCAACGCCGGCATGTTCGTTTTTGAGCCCAGCATCTCCACTGGCAAATCTCTTCTTTCCACTCTTGAAATCACTACCCCAACCTTGTTCGCCGAACAGGTAAAATCAATAATCGAGACCAAAATCCCTAAACCCCCGATTGAACCTCTATCCACATTCTCTAATTCTATTCCCAACTTAAATCTTGTAGGATTTCCTGAACATGTACTTTAGGGATATCTATAAACCAATTCCACTGGATTATAATCTAGTAATGGCTATGTTATGGAGGCATCCTGGAAAGGTGGATCTAGAGAAGGTAAAGGTAGTTCACTACTGTGCTGCAGGTTCGAAGCCATGGAAATTTACAGGAAAGGAGGAGAATATGGATCGGGAGGACATACGGATGCTTGTGAAGAAATGGTGGGATGTCTACAACGACAAGAGCCTCGATTTGCCCCGGCGGAAGCTGACTGGAGCTAGGGAGGTTGGGTCGCCAGCGGCGGCCGGCGGCGTCAAGAAGCCGCTAATCTCCTCGCTGTCGAAGGCCGGGATTGGACGATTCGTGAAGGCTCCCTCTGCTGCATGAGCGGCACGCGCTGCGCACGTGCGCAGTGCTGGCGAGCGACTGGTCGAGTGGCGGTTGGTATTTTAAAGGACCGCCCTTGGTTCTTCCGAAGTCGCATTCGGTCTCTTTTTATTTTTTATTTTATATATAGCTGTTAATATAAAGTTAAAACATGTTTAAGGTGTTAAAAACTTGCTAAACAGTATATTGTTTTAGTACTCTGTGTTTTAACTTTTAACTGTATATACTAACAGTATATTGGCATAATTTGTCAAATTTGTGTTTTAACAGTGTATTGGCATAATGGTATAAGTCAAGTTTGTGTGTTAACATTATATTGAAATAATTGTCAAGTTTGTGTATTTTTGTTAAATATACGAAGAAAGTTGTGTATAAATAGTTTTTGTATGTACACATATACACACACTTACATGCACATTTGTATATATCTTTTTTTGTATTTAATAGGTGGTTGACAGGTCATGACAAGTGAACTCATACATCCTATATCATAGCAATGCGAGCACACTCAAGAATTGTAAACCCCTAACTTGACAAGGAATCTAAAGTGAAGTCGCCTCAAACGGGGAAAGTCAGTGATGTGTATATGGATCATTCATATCAGTCTTCTCAAGAGGGTTCTTGGTCGTTCCCTTCATCGTGAACAGACCATGAAGCCTAATATTCTCGTCCTTTGGATATCATTGCTTGCCACATCGAAGTAATTTGGGGCTCCATCAAATGTTTATCAAAGATCTTAGATTATTCGTCAACCTTAACCCTCTTAGTTTGCTCATCATCAACATAATCTTCTACTCATATTCGCTTGTACACACTTTGCATATGGGAAATTCAAATCATGTCCAAAGTAGTTTGTACTATGATCATTAATTTTTTGTACTTTTACTATTTTTGATGTGATGTATTATTTCATGAATCCATAAATCCTTATAAATAAAGGACAAAAAAGAAGGATTTTCAATATTTTGTCATTTTCTATAATGATGCTTGAGCTAGCAGACTATTTTCTACTCCCTCTTTTTTAATCAATTCTCACATAGGTTCTCCAATCATACCCCTCGGATTATCCATAGATGTCCATAAATAAACTTGAATGCAATATGTATAAATATTAATCTTAATATAAATTTAAATTATTTTTATACTCATTGAGAGAAATTATAGCATAAATGTTTCCCCTATAATTGTGCATGTTTTGACTTCAGAATTGATAGCGAGCTTGTGGAAGAGGGCAATATTTATCCTCAAACATCGCGATATTTGAAATGCATGGCTCGTTGATGGGAAACAAAGTTTTAGGTGAAAAAATATATATAGATTATCCTAATGTATATAAATAAATTATTAAAATGTATAAAATAAATAATTTAAATAAGAGAAGAAAGCAACATGAATTAATTTTGTTTTGATAATTACCTTAAATATATTTTAATTTTAAGAGATAATTTTTAACAATTTAAAAATTTATCTAATCATTCTGATACAAATATACTCTGATGCATAATTAATGAAGAGAAAACATTTGTTATATGATTTTAATATTATATATTTTAATAATATGATATATTTTATTATTTTACAATACATTATAAATATTAATATATAACATAATGAATAAGCATTTTATATTATGTGTTATAACATTTATGGTGGTAGATAGAATTTGATCATCTTAGTTTTGAGCAAAAAAATAGCACAAGCATATACACATGCATTGAAAATTTATGAATGAAAAAGACTACATATCTTAACCCAATTGATGAGTCATATATTAAAAATGACGATTTTCTCAAAAACAGTCTTATTAGTAACGTCATATATTCGTGTTGCTTCGGACATCCAACATCTACTTAATTAGTGACAATGGACTTTGATCTTGGATGTTAGTAGTGGTCAACAACAAGTGTCCGATCATAATAGATAAAGCTCTAGATTCTCTTATCGAAATCCTTCTTGTGGCATTATCCTTGCCTCAAAAATGTGTAGAAGTTTGTCACATTTGTAAATTTTTTGAGTGGGACCATTCTAGTTATTCTTTCTAAAAATTCAATGATCCATTGAAACCCTTATAACTCCCCCTTGCTAATACATAGTTTTTAGATATTTTAGTGCCCAAATAATATCAAATATTGAGCCTTTTTAAAACTTGTATATTTTATTCATTAAGAGAAAACTAAATTATCTTAGAAGATAAAAGTCTATTTTTTTTCTTTTTGGTTTAAGCTTGAATTGAGTTTAGCAAGTTTGGTTTAGCCTGAATTGAAAGCACATCAAAGCAACAAAGGGCTAAGTGTTGCTTGGTTTAAGATAATAATGGGTGACTTTGGTTGATTTTGTGTCAAAATTTGATAAATCAACAATCAAATTATTTGGATGCCTTGGTTAAATTAGGGTGAAATTGCTTTTCTTTATTATTGTGGGTTTTTGAAAATGATTGGTTATATATTTTAAATTATGTATCAAAAGAATTGCTTATATTTAAGGTTTGATAAGACATCAAAGATTTCCATCCAAAGTTAATTTTATTTAAAAGCACTAAAAAATAACTAAAAACGAAAGACCAAATGAACTCTATATTTTTTGTGATTATAATAAAAATGATTGTCTATTTAAGTTAATTTTAATGATACAAAAAAAATATCTAAATTCAAGCATAAATGGGCCAAATCAAAGTTGGCCGACCAAATTGAACCCAAATCATCTTCTTACTCCTCTCACTATCCATTATTTATAGATATATAAGCACCAGCAATTGTCACCTCTCGACCTAACAATGGATCAACTATTCGCGTAATGGAACACAAAAGTTGCAAACTTTATGCCCATGGGCTTGGATCTTGTCAAAACGCTTCAAATTGAGTATCTTTCATTCATATCTGAAATTTTCTAACTTCATGTGACTTTTACGAGCCTCTAATATATGAACAACATACAAAATTAAATTACTCTTAGGATGATGAACATTTCATTAAAAAAGACACATCACCGTCACCATTTTCCAAAAAAACCTATTTTTGTTCCTTATAACTTCATAGAATTATTATTACTCTTATAAGACTTTGATTCATGAACTTTTTAAAGGAATTAAGAGGTTATTTGTAATGCCGAAAAATGAATGTATTGTAAAACAAAATTAGCGTATTGAAAATACATTTTAGTTGTTTGGTTTAGTACACTATCAATCCAAGATTATTTATTTATTTATTTATTTTTATATAAAGTAAAGGATGCATTGGAAAATAACACTATGTTTGGAATAATAGTTGATCATAGATGGCTAACTGTTAAGGGCAATGATGACTGGTGATAGTGGGCAGCGATGACAATAGTAGGAAGGTCGCAGTGGTGGTCGGGCTGAGGGGCGGTAGTAACTATTTTAATTAGTGTAACTATTTTATTATTTATGTCTTGCGTCACAGGAGAGAGGGGGTCAGATTTTAACATCCATGGTCATGACTCATTTTAAAATTTTAAATTTTCATTAATGCTTTATTGTTGTAACTCTTCTATAATTTATGTCTTAAATCAAGAGAGAGAATAGTAGTGTAACACCTTTCTAAATTATGCTATAATCCAAGAGAGAGAAGAGATCTTTAATTTGAAATTTTAATTTTCTTCAATAAAGACTTTATTTATGTAACTCTTAATTTAAGCTTGATGCACGAGAAAGAATTGTGGCCAAAATTTTGCATGCATCAAACTTACATCATTGTTCTATATCAAATCTCCCCTTCTTTTTCTCCATAAGAGTTTGAATATTAGATGGTGCATTAATTTTAGTACATGGATCTATTAGGACAATATATTAAATCAAGATATCTGTATAAGTGTCCATCCTATAAGAACGCTACACGTGTACCTCCATTGTAATAATATGCTATATATATAGTCTTAGGCTGTAACCGCAGCAAGGCAAGATAATACATTTCACTTTACTGTTCTTCTTCTTCTATCCCGTTACCTTGTTTCTCTGCTATTGCAAGATCTCAATGAGATCCTAAGTTTCTACATGGTATCAAGAGTGGCGTTTTCGATTCTGGCGCAATGACGACTCCAGCTTCCGCCTCATCTTCGGCCAATACTACGGCCTCCTCCGGCGCTCTTGCTCCGGTGATCTCCCCGTCTCTTAAATTTGTTATTTCCAACATTAAATCTCTCGTTCCTCTTTCCCTCACTTCCGATAATTTTCCTCTATGGAGCACGCAATTTGCGAAACTCCTCAAAGCAAATGGCTTTGCTCATTTTCTTGATCCTAAACCGGCATCTGAAAATGCCAATCCAAATCAAGAAAGTCCTGATTGGTCTATTACGGACCAAAATCTTGCTACCGCGATGTGTTCTACCATATCTCCTGCGGTTCTACCGTATGTGATTCATCTTGAATCCACATATGAGATTTGGTCTACACTACACACGCGTTTTCAATCCTCTAATCGATCAAAGGTTATCCAGCTCAAGAATGAGCTTCATAATCTGTCAATGCACTCTCTATCAATGACTCAGTATCTTGCTGAAGTCAAGAAGACTGTCGATCAGATCTCGGCTGCTGGCTCGTCCGTCGATTCGGAAGATGTGATGATCTACATACTCAATGGGTTACCACCGGAGTATCAGTCATTCTCGACATCCATCAGAACAATGCAAACGACTCTTTCGCTCGACAACTTATATGCACTCCTCATAAGTGAGGAGATTCATCTTAAATCAGCTGCAGCCAGGTTTCCTAAACCACCAGACAATCAGGCAGCGCTCTATGCCTCCCGTGGCCGGGGTCGTCGTGGGCGCGGCCGTTCGGCCAAAGACTATACCTCGACGCCCCACACTTCCCAAAATACTTCTGTTATCTGTCAAATATGCAAAAAGAAAGGTCATCAGGCCGATGCGTGCTGGCATCGTCTCAACATGAATTATACACCAAATCAACAAAACTCCAAATCCTCAAATGCACTGCTAGCTGCCAATGACAGTATTTCCAATGAAGACTGGTACATTGACTCAGGAGCATCTGCACACATGACGAACAAGAATGACAATCTTGATCACTCCTTCGTCTACAATGGCAATGACCGTGTCACAATCGGGGACGGAAGAGCAGTCCCGATAGCCCACACGGGAACAGGGATTCTTCCGACCCCATCTAGTACGCTTCTTTTATCTCGTTTACTACATATTCCTTCATTATCATACAATCTTCTTTCTATTTCAAATTTAGTTAACGATAATCCTATCTCTATAACTTTTGATGCAAATGGCTATGTGTTTAAGGATCAGAGGACCAACCAAATTATACTGCACGGACCCTGTAAAGACGGACTATACCGCATCGCCGCTCCATCCAGGCCTCCGATAGCAAACTTCGTAGCCAATGCCATTCCCACGGTCGACTGGCACAGCAGATTGGGGCATCCTCATGCCCGTGTTCTTCAAACCATCTCTAAAAATAACTCTGTTCTTCATATTTCTTCTTCTAAACACATATGCAATGCTTGTTTGTCATGTAAAGGGCATAAGCTCTCTTTTGAACTGTCTACTAGTCATACGCATGCACCTTTAGATTTAATTCATTCCGATGTTTGGGGACCCTCTCAGGTTCCTTCACATCAAGGTTTTCGATATTACTTAATTTTTGTTGATGATTATTCGCGTTTTGTTTGGTTGTTTCCACTAATATCCAAATCTGATGTTACCACCACATTCATTAATTTCGTTACTTACATTGAGCGTCAAACCAGCCGTAAACTCAAAGTTATAAGAACTGACGGTGGTGGAGAATTCATTAATAGCAGATTTCAAAACTTTACCAGGACAGCCGGTATTCAACACCAAACATCCTGCCCATATACTCCTGAGCAGAATGGGATTGCAGAACGCAAACATCGGCATATTATTACCACTTCTCGTACTCTACTCCACAGCGCAGGTCTACCGTTAACATACTGGCTGGAGGCGGCCAACACAGCGATTTACCTTATTAATCGCCTTCCTTCGGTAACAACTAAACAACTAACTCCTCTCCAACGTATGTTCAACGTCAGGCCATCCTATGCTCATCTTAGAACATTCGGATGTGAATGTTATCCCCTCCTCCCACCAATACATCGTACTAAACTTACACCGACGTCTCATTCTTGCATCTTCATAGGCTATTCTGAATCCATGAAAGGTTATAAGTGTCTAAATCCGCACAATAATAAGATCATTGTCTCACGGCACGTAAAATTTAATGAACAAAGCTTTCCTTTTAAAGACAGGTCTGCTCCCGAACCTCAGGCACAAGACGCGTCTCAACCGTCCCTGCTGGTACCTCCGTCTGTCATCCAATCCTCACTACACCGTGACAAATCCTCCGATTCTGCTCCTCAGATGCAGTCTTCAGGTCCAATAAACCAATTACCGATCACAAATACCGGCACGGTTCATACTAACGTTCCCAGTTCTTCACATTCATCTTCGCCTCACAATATACCGTCGCAACACCACATGATCACTCGTCGCCAAACGGGATCACTTAAACCCATCAACAAATTAAATCTTCTACATCAACAGCTTCCGCACACTGATCCAATCTCCTACAGCACAGCCATCAAACAATTCGAGTGGCGCAATGCCATGGCCGAGGAATTCTTTGCCTTGCAAAAACAGGGTACATGGGAGCTTGTGCCACCGCCTTCAAATGGATCGATTCTTGGATCTAAATGGACTTTTCGAACGAAATATAACTCCGATGGCTCAGTCGCCAGATACAAGGCTAGACTAGTCGCCCTCGGCAACCAACAAGAATACGGTCTCGATTTTCATGATACATTTAGTCCGGTAGCTAAGCTACCGACCATCAGAATTCTGTTCACCATCGCATTGTTCTACAAATGGCAAGTACAACAATTGGATGTTGCAAATGCATTTCTCCATGGGGACATCAATGAAACGGTATACATGAGACAACCAAAAGGTTTCGAAGACACCTCTAACCCCACTCATGTGTGTCGTCTCCGCAAGGCGATCTATGGTCTGAGGCAGGCTCCACGCCAATGGTACACAACGTTCACCTCGCATCTTCTTCAACTGGGATTTCAACATAGTCAAGCAGATCCCTCTCTACTAACTTTTCACCGCAATCAAACGCAATTATATCTTCTGGTGTACGTTGACGATATTCTAATCACGGGTAATGACATCTGTGCTACAAATACTCTTATCGCTCAACTCAGCTCCAAGTTTGCCATGAAAAATCTCGGTTCGGCCAATCATTTCTTGGGAATCAAGATCGACGCTACTCCAGATAAGTTCTTCCTCTCTCAAACTCATTACGCTAACTCTATTATACAACTGGCCGAATTGCAGCGCTGCAACTCGGTCGCTAATCCTTGTGTCACCAAATCTCCAGCTACCGATCCGGCGGCACCACCATGTTTTACGGCTACAGCTTATCGCACTCTAATAGGATCACTTCAATATCTCACATTGACTCGTCCAGACATCGCTTATGCTGTCAACGCGCTATCGCAACATATGCATGATCCGTCGTCTCATCACACAGCTCTGCTAAAGAAATTGATTAGATATATTAAAGGGACTGCTGATTTCGGTCTTCCCATCACCCGTTCAAATCTCCTACTGCGCACGTTCTCAGATGCCGACTGGGCTTCAGATCCCGTCACACGGAAGTCCACATCCGGCTTCTGCACTTTTTTGGGAAGTACCTTAGTTTCATGGACGGTGAAGCGGCAACCAACGGTATCTCGTTCCTCTACAGAATCGGAATACAGAGCATTGGCATCGGCAACAGCTGATACTATCTGGATCAAGAAATTACTTGCTGATTTTCGGGTTTCACATTCTCCACCAGTGGACGTTTTTTGTGATAACACTTCTACCATTGCATTGGCCAACAATCCTGTTTTCCACGCCAGAACTAAGCATATCGAGATCGATCAAAGATTTGTTCGTGATCACATTCAGAAACAAACAATTCGTCTTCTACCTATCAGTACGATTGATCAGCTAGCAGACATTTTAACCAAGCCTTTAGCTACTAACCGGTTTAAAACTCTTCGCTCCAAACTCACCATTGCCTCCAATGCTTAGTTTGAGGGGGTATATTAGGACAATATATTAAATCAAGATATCTGTATAAGTGTCCATCCTATAAGAACGCTACACGTGTACCTCCATTGTAATAATATGCTATATATATAGTCTTAGGCTGTAACCGCAGCAAGGCAAGATAATACATTTCACTTTACTGTTCTTCTTCTTCTATCCCGTTACCTTGTTTCTCTGCTATTGCAAGATCTCAATGAGATCCTAAGTTTCTACAGGATCATTAAATGTCTTGATCACATGAACAAAACTATTTTAATCAAATTGAATTTCAAAAAATCGTTGCTCATTGTTCTCAACTAAGAAGTAACACAAGAAACAATCTAGCCAATAACTTCTTAGAAAGCTTAGGATTTGATCTAAAATCATTCTATTTTTTTTTTCTTTTTTTGATAGAGTCGAGCTGAAATTCAATATGAAAATAAGATCAGAACCAAATAAGTTATGTATCAAATCAAAATTCATTTCAACCCGAAAGCAATTCAGATAAAATTCAAGTCAGATGCGACCCAATCTGAATACAAACATTGTTACGATGCACTGAGGCCACGTTTGTTTAGGTGTTTTTTTTTTCCTTTTCCATTTTTTAAATGGAAAAAATTATTTTTTAGTAGTTTTTTTGAATGAGACACTTCTATAAAAATACTTCTGAGAAGCTTTTGATATTTAGTTCTTGCTTAATCATTATTTCTACCAGAAACCTGAATCGATGGAGCATAGTCGTGCGGTGTTTTATTTTCGATCTTTAATCCGCTACGATATAGAGATGCGTTGAAAGGAGATCCGAAGCTGGAGGAGAAAAAGACCCGTGGCGGGAGGAGAGAGAGAGAGAGGTGTTGCAGCGAAAGCTTCTTCTATTTATCGGGTAATGACTCCCAATCCCCTCAAATCCCTGGCTGCCTGCATCTGTGTTTCAATGCGGCAATTTATACAGAGTTTCGCCCGATTCTGATTTGATTATAGTTTCCATAAAGCGTGGTGATCCTGGAGAAGCAAATGACGGGGTGGAGCGTGGGTAGACTAATCTGACGCTGGTTCTGAACTGTGTTTTCCCAGTTCAGGAACTCTTCCAACGTTCTTGTTTGCTTGTTTTATTACCTTTGGATTCGATGATTTGGGGGGAGACTGTTCATTCTCTTTCGCTTAAAAATTTTCTTGTCATCGGTGCAATTAAACTGATAATGTCGGTGATTGCATTCCAGCTCATAATCTCTTCAAAACATTCGGGGAGAGATTCACCTTCTTGGTTTGCACGTAGCCGGTAATCCCTCGCTCAAGCTTTGCCTATTTCATTGACTGCACGCTAGAGAAGGCTGAAACATTTCTCTTGCGCTTATTGAAATTGTTTATACTCGTCGAACACATTAGAAAGAGCTTCTTTACAATTCTTGCAATCTTCGTTGTGTGCCAGAAGAATTCCTATGAACTAGAAGAGTATTTGGGAATTAAGATTGTCTCAACAGATTCAACTTTAGAATTACCCAATAAAAATGCGCTTCAAGTTGAAGTCCCTGAAAAGTTGGAGGGTCGTTAACTGGATATGCGGTGATGGATAATAAATTCGAGCTCCAATAGTAGTTACAGGGATGGATAATAAGGTTGAGCTTCAATAGTAGTTCCAGTGGTAATGCATAGGCAAGGGTTGTTAGGGCAAATACCTAATTTTTATCTGGAGGAAGCTATTAGGAGCAGATATGATGAACGTGCAAAGTAATCATAAAGACATCAATGTTTACATGGCTTGCCTAACATAAGCTATGTGCACAAAAGATGAGAGAAGATTTGATCTATCATAGAGAAGTTGCATATGTGCACATAATAATAAGAGCTAAATAAAATGATTTTCCTAAAACCCAAATACACCTAAACTCACCACAAAAAAGAATCCTTGATCTCTTAAGAAAAATAGGAGTGAAAATAACTCAAGAGAGATAGTCAACAAAAATGATTAAACCAATACGAGGAATTACATTCTTCAAAAACTCAAGAAGATATTACCTCACATATCTATGGAATTTTGAAAATTTTAACTCAACCATGCTTTCAATTTCTTGGGATGGTACTCCACGATCATATAAAGTACTTCTTCATCTCTTTCTTCCCTTCTCTAATTTTTCTCCAATTGAATTCTCTAACAACCACTCTATTTTTAGCTTTTTTTGGCTGTTGTCTATTAACAGCCAGAACGAAACCAAATGCCTCATGCATGACGTTGCAAATTCCTCCACACAAAAGCATTTATTGGCTTCCTTAGCTCACCTCAATTTACACCCATATGTATGATCAAATTCTCTCTTATTTCTCCTGATATTTTTACAATCACATGTATAGATTGTACAGTCAAAATTTTTCATTTGTGGGCTACACCTATTGTCATTTTTCTAGATGGTTCCCCATCACATATTGCTGGAAAAAGCATTGTACGTCCTTCTATATCCATCTCTTTCAAAGGTTATGTATTTTGTGCATTTTCCTATCAATTTATTGTCTATTCATTGTCTTACTAAGACTTATAATTACTCAATAAATTTTTATTCAATTCATTGTCTTTTAAGATCCTAGCTCGAGAAAGATGAATGGTGGATCTTTTAAATCTAGCAAAATTTGTTAATTAACCATTATTGCTCTTGCCGCCTCTTCCACCACACTCTTTTTTATTGGCATTGTCAATTTGGTCTTCCTCCTCCTGATTGATTTTGGGATTATGTTCTATCTCTTTATTGCTGTCCCAATTTGAATGTTTTGCTTATGAATTGGTAGGCACCATTGTGCCTTATTTCCTTCTTCCCCTAATAGTAATTGACATTGTCATTTTGATCTTGTTCATTTTGACATTTAGAGCCCTAGTCTAGTTCTTACTTATGATTTAAATATTATCCTATATTCATTAATGATTATTCTAAGGTTTCTTTGAGCTACTTATATATTGGTCAAAAGTCCTACACATATTTAAAACCTTTAATAAATAAATAAAAGTTCAGTTCTCTACATTTATCAAGATTTACTCACTAACAAAGCTTTGAAATCTAAATCTTAATTTCAAATATTTGTTTCTAGCACTGTTACTATTCATCAAACCTTGTGCTCCTATACATCTTAACAAAGTAATGTGGTTGAGTGCACAAATAACCATTTTCTTGATGTTGCTTGAATTTTAATTTTTTATATGAATTTTCATCAATAATTTTGGAGGGATTTCTTCTTGACTACTTGCTATCTTATCAATAGAGTTCCATTGTCTCTCCTTGATAACTTTTCACTTATATCTTTTCTATATCCTGACCACTTTACAAGATTCTATTAAGCAACAAATTAGTGATAAATTCTCTGATTTCTACTTAATCATTGGCATATAAAAATATAAAAGACAACATATTGCTCATTTTATTCACTTTTATATCACATTTGATCTTCTGTCCTCTTTTTTTGTTAAGTCCATGTTACATTTATTCCCAAGATATGCTAGGAAGCATTGTAAAATCCTCTTTGAAAAGAGTCAGTAGGTTTTTTTAGGAGGTCGTTTATATAGAACAACCATCTTGGTATCTTGCAAAGGGAGAGAATTACATATATTTACTCAAGAAGGCTATCATACCCTTAAACATAGTCTAGGGGCCTAATTTAATTATTTGACAAGCTTTGTTAGGTTATTGTTTAAATTGGCCTTCATGGTAGCACCATAGATCATTATATCTTTGCAAGATGTACTATCTCAAACTCTATCATCCTTGATGTTTATCTGGCCATTGCAGTTGTTATAATAATATATTTGAGGAAAATTGCAACCTCCAAAATTGTTTGACCACTAAACGTTTGAGATGACTCAAGTATTTTCTTGGAGTTGAATTTGCTTATGGAAAGAAGTGGGTATCAATTTTTTAAAGGAAGTATGTTGCCATTCTTATTGAAGAAATTGACTTCTTGGTTGTAAGATGTTTGATACCCCTATGAAGATTCAAACCTCGTTTGATACCCAAGGAGCTATAGGCTGATTTGTCACAGTATTGAAGGTTGATTTTTTTGATTGGTATCAGCCCTAATATATCTTTTGGTTGCATGCAAAATCCATAATTGAAGCGTTGAGAAGTTGTTTTGTGAATTCTTAGTTATATTGAAAGGGCTCCTAGAAATATCTTACTATATGCTAAGATTAAGCTCTCCATATTGAAGCATTTTATTGTGTCGATTATATTGGGTCTTTTGAAAAAAGATGAGAAGTTTACTTGAGGATACATGAGATATGAGGTCAACATTTAAAAATAAACTTGGTTGATAGGTAAGTTCCAAGGTCAACATTGTACATTTTACTTTAGGTTTTATGCAAACTGCAAATGAATAACAAAAGAGAAGACTCCGGACTGAAAGGATACCAAGACATTAGAGTTCTTAATCCACCCAATAGCATAGCCTGACTAGAATTTGTTTGAAATCCACTCAATTAGGCTTGATTTAAACCTCTCTCTTGATTCCCATTCAAGGTTTCTGCTGATCCATTATCTAGAGATGTATACAAATTGCTAGATAAACTTAGTGAAAACACCCTCATTGCATTAAAAGTAGTGCTCAATGTACACATGAAGGCTTAATAGGTATTGACCTGATGGTTTACCTGGTTGAACTTCTCATTGCAAGCACGATGACCATGGAGGGAATCTACGTGCTTAACTATGAAATAATTGAAGCCAAATATATTATAGCAAATCAATCTCTTCATCATTCAACCCTATATGGTATGGTTTTAATGAATCAACTAGTTTATCATTATCACTTATGGCCATGGATCATGCATTATTTCATGCAAGGTTTGCTCATTCATGATGTTTTATGCATGTTTATTCATGAAAAGTTCTGCATTCAATGAGGTACACATTTGGCAAATGCCTTCGAATCTATTAATACCGTTGTGATAAAACTTTTTGTCCTCATGGTGTGAGCGACTACCTTTTTATAACAGTATTGTCGTTTAGATTCAACAACCATTGTAGTATAATCAACTCAATAATAGAACCAACAATATCATTCTTTCTTATAAATTATTTGTCATTTGTAGTCATTTATGTAGCATATACATCGACAACAAAAGGATAACTATGAAGTATCATATTAGGGACATGCTACAAATTAATGGGGTAAGAACTCCCACCTTAGTGTAGACACAAAGAGTTGATGTTGTGAATGTTGGTTCCTTCTCAAACTACTTCTGTCTTATCAGCTTCCCATTTTTGCTTTAGCAACATTTATAATAAATGCGCCTTTTGATCTCTCTCCCTCTCGTTCTCTGACATACCCAATGGAAGAGGAGCATTCTATTCCTTAAGACTTCCTTTATTTATATTGACGTTGAAAGTAGAACTAGCGATTATAGTCGAGATAAATGACATCCATTTGGTTCACTTGGCTAGCAAGGTGAGTCATTCTTTGATTGCTTCCTATGTGGTGCACGCATAAATGTCTTTTATCTCCCGATCATGCAAGTGATAACTCACTATGGATTCCTTTATCCTACTAATATTATTTGGATCATAATAGATGGACCATACACTATTTGACAATAAAATTGCTATTTGCATGTATTGTCTAACACAATTATTAATTAGGTTGAGCCGTGCATTCAACTCAGCCACTTGAGTTTGTATTGGGGTTGTGTTTAACTCTGATTTGTAATAAATAGATAAGGAGAATTCAAACATTAATCTTAATGTTTTTGATTGAACAGTTAGAATGAACTTGGAACTATTTTAAATGCATCTCAGTTGCACCCATCTTTTTTTATTCTTTTATAATAAGTCCAAAAATACTCTTTAACTTTAACTAATCACTACATTGTTTATCTCGACATTCATGTGGGGAATTGGAGGTGGCTTTATTGTGATTCTTTTGAAAGTGTTTTGAACTTGAACCTCCTGACTATAGTGGCTCCCATGAAGTCAATGTGAGCATCCTCTTGGGATCATGAAAGGAATGGTTTGGAGTAGTCTAATTGTTTCAGTAGTTGAGGAGTATGCCTAATTTTTAGAGCAATTGTGACTTAGTGTAACTGTATTTTGATAATTTTGTAAGCTTACATGCATACCCAATGGGATGGTACATTACTAGAGCAACAAGCATTTACTCGAATTTATCGACATTGCACCCCCTAAGTATTAGGATGAATATTTCTTCTTTCTGCGCGAGACCTTCCTTACGAGTGTAGAAAGCCTTCTATGGTAGTCAATTCCCCTGTGTATGAACATAATGACATGGTGGTTTGTTATAGGTATCGGTATACCGACTCTTATGAAACCCCTTGTTCTGCACCCATTGTTGTGCAATAGAAGAAAGATTGTAAAAAATGGTTCATTCTTTGGATGATTGAAGATCTAATGCCTAGCTCATGATGGAAGAGAAAAGGGAAGCCCCTACCATCTTGGATTACACAAATGTGAGGAAGGGGGGTTTATAAGGTTTTATCATTTAGCTAAAATGTGAGGATGATTCCTTTTTTCCTCAAAAGAAGATCAGATAAAGTAGTGTTAGATAACCACGCTTTGTCTAAGAGGCTAGACTCTTTAGTAGGAAGCAATTGCAGGAGATTATTGAATGCTTAATTGATCTAACCTTCCAAGTTAAGATGATCAAAGATGCTTCATGGAGAACCTTCAATCTAAGCATGATGGCCTGATAGAGAATTAGCTTGATTAGTCCTTCTAGGACTCAAGGACCCCACATTTGCTCATTCCAATGAAGGGGAGAGAGCATGGCAAGTGATATTATTGTATGATTGCCTTCTATGTTTGCTTATCATGGTGTTGATTAATGCTTTGTGCTTTTAATTTTACTGATATCATCACTTGGTGCTTCCGAGGTGATTGAAATCTCTGAGTTTATGAAGTTTAAAAATACTTGGCGGGAGACCAAAGAAATGCTAAAAGGATTATATGAAGAAATCTTGTAGGCAGTTTTTACTAGTTGAAAAAATGATTTAAAGGACTTTTTGCCTTGTAGATCGAGATTGATAAACATCATGGTGAACTTGAGGTAGTTTAGTCTTAAGCTGCGTAGATATAATAAAAACTTAAGAATGGTTTAGAAAGGTTGGTGTGTGTAAGAGGAGGCACTTTGGTGTAGATAGTGATTCCCATTAAAGAACTTGTATGGTATGCTTTCAAAGTTGGAGCTCAAATTATTTGAGGTGGAATTGATAAGAGATACAAGTCTTCTTGCTTGTAATTTACGTAGTATGAAAATGAGTTAAGCTATGAGGATGAATTAACTCATGTGGTTTTGTTGAAAGAGGAGTTGGATGAAGTGGTAGTTTGAGAATAGAAGGATGCATTTATTATTGGGTCTTATAATTATGATATTAGTAATTAACTTAAGCTTTCTATAATATTTGTTATATAAGTGAGCTTGGGTGATGTTCTAGTCTAGGGGATTTTGACTTAGGAAAATGCCTCTTCTATCTCATCTTCATACTAGGATTAAAACCTGAGGTTTATTGATTGTCTGGGCTAATGCCTCAATGACCTCTGCATTTTGAAGGACTTGTTAGAAAATGTTATGAATTTTATATATACTAACACAACCATTAAGATTATATAGAGAGCACACAAATGTAAAGAAAGCTTTACTATATTGTATTCATTAATACATGAAACTATTACAAGGTGTTATAAAGATTATAAAACAAATTAGCCAAGGATAGAAATTTCTAAGATTTTCAATGTGAAGGTACATGGCAATATCTGTCTCTAAGTTTTGAAATTAAGAGGTGCTTGATCTGATGCTGCTGGAATTATGTAGATTCTTCTCAAAGAGGAGAGAACTTATTCTTATGGGGACTTGTTGCTTTGATGCTATAAACATTTTTTAGTTGTTGAATTCAAAATAATATATTTTCCATTTAAGTTGTACTCATGGGCCCCTTATTGCTGATAAGGTATAACTCATAAGGTTGTTTTGTCTCAAATTTTAGGGAGAAGGTCTAGGTTGCCATGCATGTAGAGGTGAAATTGAACATATTACTTACATACTTAGAATCTTGATATCAACAAAAATGTTATTATCCCTTCCAAAACATTGGTTGAATGGAGTCTTATATTATTATTTGAAATGCTTTCCAATAAGTTGAAAGCACATGACATAACTCTTCCGTCAATCCCTACAAGATGGTTTGGTCGGTGTCTTTCATTTGCCCATTGATCTAAGGGCAATCTATGATCGTCTGGGCAAGCTTGATCTTGAAATCAAATCAAAATTGATTCCAATGAATTGTGTCTCATTATTCGTGATAACTATAATGAGTAGGTTGAACCTAGATATTATATTCTTTCATACAAATTACATAGTACTAGCCTAAATTTATTTTTTAAGGATTTATGTCGACCCACTTGGTAAACCTATCTATCATCAAAATGATGAATCTTCTCTCGCAAAATATTGGGGGAATGTCCTATGATGTTGATTCCTTATTGCACAGAAAGCGAAGGACTTTGCAGGGATTATAAATCCATTAACTATAGACATGACATGTCGTTATGAAATTGACAATTGTAGTATTGTTTTACAAAACAATTTTTTTTCTTCATCATCGATTGGTAAGATCCCTAGTGAAGAATTGAAGTGCCAGAGTCCTACCTCCTTAGTGGTCATTGCAAACTTTGAGGTAACTATTTTGAGAGTATAATCAGCCTTCAGAGGAGGCTAATATTTGTGGTACAACCCAAATAAAATATTTTATAAAGCTCTCCATTTATGATAATAAAATTGGCTACTCGTCTTTGAATATGAGGAGCATCAATGGGATTTTATGAGCCTCTCAAGGGCCTCATATCTTTGTATGTATGATTTTCTTAAGTGGATGTTGAACAAACACTCGTATGAAGTGGGCTTGTAAATATGAACATCGCTTCTTAGTTGTGGGCTTTGAAAATTCGGTCCCGGCCTCCGCCTGCGGCTGTTTGTTTTTTTCTTTTCGGTGAGGGAGTTTTAATAGAATAAGTTTCAGGGTAAATTTTGAAAGGCAGATGGGTTTGTAGATAAGACACTACCCAGAGATTTTGCCCTCATTTTACGAGGACTTTATAATATGAGTTTTGGTTTCCTATAGGCGCAAGCCCCTATAGTTAATTATCCCTCCCAATAATGAGAGAGAACTTTTGATTAAGGCTAGTCGTCGATCAAATATATATAGATACGTGTTATCTAGCATATAATAGCAGCATAAGTTTGGATTTGAGAATTTGGAAAGTTTGATATTTAAAATAGAAATTTCACCACCTTGCACATAAAGCTGATGGTGGGGGAATGGATGATAGACCCGATCAAGCTCCCATGGTTCCGTCGTCCCGGGCTATCGTGGTCCCTGGTCTACTTAGTCAGAGGAGGTAGTCGACCCAACCTGACAGAAGATCATTAAAGACAGCCATGGGTTGCTTTGTCCAAGGGGACCTTGTAAACCTAGGTTGGATATTTGCCTAAGGGGATAAATTTAGATCTACCTTAACTAACAAAGGGCTTTATGCCCCATCGATCATATCTTATTGATTCATATCTCAAGGATTTGATGCCACTAAGGAACGTATCAGATCTGGCCATAACCGGTATTTCGTGGTGCTATTTGGCGGCAAAACTACTCTGTTCAGAGGGCCCCGGGTCATAATCATTTATCCTGTGGTGCCATTGGGCGGCAAAACCGTTAGTTAGAGGATATGTACCACGTTCTTATTGACAGGAGATTATTTGAGAATGGATCCTTGTGATATTTTCGATCAGGCATTAGCTCTATGTGAGCTGAAGTTATATTTGAATTCGTCCACCTCGACAAACTGTTGCGAATGATGGATGAATTTTGTGCTTAAAGCGATTTGATGGCTAATTTCACTTTTAAAGATCTTTGAGTTTAGGAATTTATGGAATTTTGGATTTTTGGACATTTTGAGTGGCATTTGAAAATACTTGTGAACCCCTCCAGTTGAGATTTGCATTCAACACGATCATCATCGTGGTGTACTTGGGGTCATTTCTAATTGAAAATATTTATATTTTATGGATGAACCTTATTGACTCTATCGAGCTGTCGACAGAGGATCGGGTTTCGTAGGATTTATGCCTTTATTAGTGAATTCTCTTGATTATAGGCCTTGAAGGCCTAATATGAATGTATTAAAACAAATACACCGATCGCACAACGTGTATTTGTTTGAAGGTTTGAACCCTGTCAACTCCTATTGATCCGCATAGAAGGATCGGGTTCGAATTTAAATTCACTTATTAACCTGCGTAGCATCTCTAGATGTCACGTGTGTACCAATAACACGCTCGCTGAGGCCCATGCGGGTGTTTGAGAATTTCATTGATTGGATATACCCTTTGTGTACCTATGTGTGTACAAATTACGGTGCATGTGTAGGAGTACTTTGAAATAATTGTAGTTGTGCAGGTAACTACCATTTGAGTGCCCCGCAACTTTTCATTTAAGAGTTCATACACGCCTTCTGTCTGCTAATACGAGTGTTACGGATCCGGTGGTGGTATTATTTGGATGTCATAGGCATCTCATCATCTTGATGTTGACTCCCCTTTCTCGTTCACCAGGGAGGCCCTTGAAATTCGTGGCCATTGCATTCAATTATAACCAAATGATATTGATTATACAAAGATTGCATTTGCTTCGGACTCTTCGAACACACCTTCACTGTTAGCTCGTTGTATGTTGAGTTCGCTCGTTGTATGTTGAGTTCTTTTGTCACTCGTAAATGAGCTGCATTGAACATGACAAGTCTTTTGTAGATTGAGTTGTCGCTTATAAGTGCATTACCACATTTCTCCAACATTCATGTTGCTCATTACTTATGAGTATAATATATAAAGAATTTGCTCATCATCACTTGCAAAGATTTGGCACATTAGTGGGTGGCGAAGTGGCATTGAACTAATGTGTCATTCCACTTGTTCACTTGGGCTTGATTCCAATCTAAGTTCAAGTCCAAATCAATCACAATCCTCTGTTGTTTATTATCATTTGCTTGGATTTAAATTCAATTAAGCTTGAGTTCATTTAGGTCCAAGCTCAAATTAAATCCTCTGTTGTTCATCTGATTTGAGTTCATTTGAGTACAAATACAAGTCCTCTTGCATATGATTCAAGTTTGTTCTTTGTATATGTTTGAGTCTCAGTTCAGGTGCACAAGTCTAAGTGCTCAAGTTCACAGATCCTTGTATTCAATCCGATTTGAGTTCAAAGTACATGTTTAAGTGCTTGTTCAGTATCTTCTGAAGTCCTTGAAAGTTCAATTTCATGTTCACTTGATATGAATTTGGTTCCAATTTGATTTTATTTTATTTGGGTTTGAGCCATGATTAATCGTTTAGATTTTGTTCGAGTTCAGGTCCTCAAGTCTACTATTCATTTAAGTCCAAATCCTTATTCTTTTGAGTTTAAACAGGTCCGCGTGCAGTAATATATTCACCCGAAATTTCGGCAGCCTCCCGGCGTCTCCCCCGTTTAGGGGAAAACTGCAAAAAACTGGGCCTTTCCCACCATTCTAAGAAAAGTGTGTATCATTCGAGGACACTTCGGTCATGTAAAGTCTTTGTCCCCACCACTCTAAGAAAAGCGTGTATGGGTCTTCGGTATCTGTTACAAGAAAAGAGCAGTCGTTTCCCCGCAGGTGCAAAGCTGCGTACGGGTACTTAAGAGTTGTCTCGGCCACGCTAATAAAAGCGTGCACCAGGCTTACCTGTCTCGTCGCATGCGTCGCACCGGAGTCCCTCCTACCACGCTAAGAAAAGCATGTATAGGTAGTTGGCCGGCTCGTCACACACACCGAGGGCAGGGTTTTGGGGCCGAGGGATCGCTTACTTGCCTCATTGTAGGTGTCGTACCGGGTTCCCTTCCCACCACGCTGATAAAAGCATGCATGAGCGGTTTGTCGGCTCGACACCCAAGTCGAGGTATGAGAGGAATTTTTTTATTATAATTAATTATTAACTATAATAATCATTAATTAATTATATTTATTTATAATTAATTATAATTAATTAAAATAATAAATTATATTTATTTTCAATTAATTAAAGCTAATTAATATTAATTAAATTTTAATTAATTAATAATAATTAATTGTAATTAATAAAAAAAATGTTATAATTAATTAAGATTAATTTTAATTAAATTAATTATAATTAAATATTAATTATAATTATTTAATTAAAATTGATAATAATTAATTATAGTTACTATAATTAATTAAGAAAAGTATAATTAAAATTAATTTTAATTAAACCACCTAATCCCTCTCTATGGTTTGGCACACGGACAGGATTTGGCCGAAGAAGAGCGCAGAAAGGGAGAAATTACCTTCACGGCTAGTGAGCTCCCGCTCTTGCTTGCGATCAAACAGGAAAGGAATGTCGTTGGAAGAGCGAGCTGAACGACACCGAAGGGATCGAAGGAGTGGCGGAAGGGAGAAAGTTTCCTTCACACCGAGCGGGCTACCAGCATTGCTTCCGTCAAAATGTTGTAACTTCCGACTCGACTGGAAGGGAACGTCGGAGGAGGAGCAAAGCTGAACCGCACGGAGGAGCTGAAGAAGTGTGCGAACGGAAGAAAGTTTCCTTCTCAGCCCTCGATCTCGCGTTGTCGCTTCCGATCCGAACATCATAACTTCCGATCGACTAGAAGGGAAAGCCGTCGCTGGAGCGAGGTCGAGCAGCACGGAGGAGCCGGAGAGGGGATGAGAGCGAGAGAGTTGGGAGCGATAGAGAGAGCCAGCGAGAGCGGAGCTCTCTCGTTTCTCCGATACTTAACGTGGCAGAGAGGTGCGAGCAACGTGCAATCGACGTGCGAAGGTCGTACGAGCGACGTGCGGGATGGGGCAGAGCAGGTATGAAATTTTTTATTTTTTATTTATTTATTTTTTGTAATGGTTCAGGTCAACATTAGTTCAGAGGGCAAGAGCCAAACAAGTTTTACTGGCTGCAGGCATATGCTTTTTATTTCATTTTGAACCTTGCTGATATAATAGACCAGTCGTTGTGTTCTAATTCTTTCCTTGCATTAAAATCAAACATGAGGAGAGACTATCAAGTAAAGATGAAGGTCTCTCTAGCTATTGGCTCAGATATTAGAGGAGATGAAACTATGTACAACTTAAGCTTTTTTAAAAATTGATTGAAATGTATTTGTTTACGAGAATCCCATGTGATATGTACCCTTAAGACCCTTGAAGATGGGGATATATTTATTGTTCAATTTGATTAAGAAGCAAGGTAAGATTGCAACTTTTTTGTTGAGGTGTTAAACTTCCTTGATTGATCTTGTTGGAAACATATCTTTTAGGGCCTTGTCTTTTTTGGGGCTTATCTCAATTACTCAAAGGGTCAACATGAAGCTCAAAAAATTTCTAGAAGTCTCCTTTAAGATGGATTTTGTAGGATTCAAATGCATTTGAAATCTTTAGAGAAAACAAAAGCATAGTTCAAGATCTACAAGTTGATTAGTATTTGGCCAACATTAGCCTACTCTTTCATCGAATGACCAATGAGGCTCAACATTTTTCAATCTAAAGGGAATAGTTTTATTATAATAAATCTCCTTGTTCATTTACAATGATGTGCACTCTTCATTATTTTGATTCATCCAAATTTAATTGCAAGTCGAGCATCTACTACTAGTTGATGTGATGAGGAGGGAAGCTATCCTTAAGGTATGTTTTATTTAGCTTATTGAAGTTCACATGCATATGTCACGTGCTATCAGCCTTCTTTACCATGATGACATTGGCAAGCTAAGTCTTTATAATCATGATGACATTGTCTAGTTAGCTAGAGTACCAAACTTGCTTCTAGGAGTTTGTTGACCTATTTTATATCCTCTATTTGATTTGTGGTGAAGTTGTGCTTCTTTTGTGTTATTAGCTTGCAAGTTGATAGTACGGGCGTGCCTAATGATAGTAGGGTTTATGCTAGGCAAGTTTATTGGGCACAACATAAACATTCCTTCGCTTGCATAAAGGAAATCAACATAAAATTGTTGCTCTCTAAGATAGAGAAGTAATGCAACTCAAATAGTTTGCATCATATATTCAGATATTCTCATAGAGGACTTTGAGAAAATTCTAAATGCAAAAAGTGTGTTGGATTGTTGATTCGTCCCTCTTGTCAAAATTTTTTATTCTTCGAGCGGTGCCAAACTCTTGGTAGAAATTTTCAGACATAATATAAATGACCTGTTTATTAATCCTTTCACCACCTAATACCCTATGGGTAGTAAATTTTATCTTTCAATGTGGGATGGAAGCAATGGTTTAAATATGAACTTAAGTGGCATGCTGAACATGTCATTATAGGCCCAATATCAGACTATGAATTGAACCGGGTGGGTAACCTGGTGTGGGAAGTCTGCAAAAGTAACATGCAAGAAGATGGTGCTCTTGTCTATAATGGGTTGGTTATCGAAATCAATATATAGGATCAATAGGTTATAGAGTTTGTCTTTGTTAAAAACAATTACAAGGAAGGTGAAATAGAAATGGACATCGATGGAGCTTTCAGTATTAATTAAGAATCTCTTTATTTTAAAAGTTAAAATATGATTCACATGATGATGGGTCTTAGTGAGGGGTGCAGGTGAGATTTTGGTGTTGCTAATTATGTTATTTAGCTATTTTGTTAACCCTTTTGTTTTCCTAATGTTTGGGAGAATGTTAGCGATGAGATTTAATTGACTCATCAATAGTAATATGGGCTTCAATGTGTTAAATGTGCTTAGGATAGGATCAAGGAATTTCTTTCTCCAAAGTACGCATGAAAAAATTGTCGTTTGCAGAGAACATTGAGGATAATCCCGTGCAAGAGCTTAGGGATGACTGTCAAATTTTGCAAATTTCATTGGTGGAGCTTTGGAAGAAATCTTAGAGTGACTCCACTTCCCTTGTGTATTTAATAGATGAAACGGATCTTTTACTATGTAATAATTTTTGAAAATTTTGTTACTAACCAGCCGACCCAGCTCTTTGAACCTCCAATGATGCTTTGAGGGATTGAGTAAACCATCACCTTGCTTTCCCCTTTAATATATATGGAATGACATGACAAAGTATTTTATCATTGGCTTGAAGGATTCATATAATTGTTTGGAAATGGTTGATAAGCTCATAAAAATTAGTGGACCCTTCATTTAGATTTCTAGTTGGCATTTTGAATTAATACATAATAGAGTTGTCAAGAGTTTGATTGTAAAAGGAGTCTTTTGATTGAAAATATGCTATTGGGGTAGGTTATTCCCACCCACTCACATCCACCTTATTGGAATTCTTCTTTAAAAAGACGCAAAAGTTAGCAAGAGAGAAAATTGATTGTGTTTGAAGGAGGAAGCATATAATCCTCTTCCCTTTAATTGAGAGTTGAGAATTCTTTGATTTTGATGACAATCATGAGATGAATGAGAACTTGTAGTTTTGGGGATATTTTTAGTGTAGGTTGTGCTTATGGTCTCAAATGGGCTCGAGGATGTTCAATTATTTGGATGATCTTTGTGAGTTGTTTTGATGTGATGATAATTTTGCTTATTAATTCGTGTGTCAGACTTCGATAAAGCAGTTAGTTAGCAATAGAGGTTTCAAAGAAGAAGAATAATTTTGTCCTTCCTCTTCTCCTTTTCTCTTTCTCCATCTTGGAAGGAGAGATGAATGCTCATCCAATGGTTGACTTCCTTGATTTTCATTATGGGTAGGGTCTTAGGAAGGGTTTTGATATTGAAAGTAATTGGTATAATGAGACCCAACATGGAAGCCTCTTGAGAGGAGTCACTTATTACTATTCATGTTTTTATCTGGCTTATGCGATTCCGAGATTTGTAGGAATTTTGGAGCAAAAGCCTCGTTTGAGGGGAGATTGACCCTACAACTTGAATCATGGATTAATTGGCGTTCTATGTTGCTCTTCATTTTTCAATCATGAAAATATTTCTTACAAATGCCATCAAGTTGTTGCATACCAAAAAGCAATTTATGGCAAATCAAGATTCTTAGTATGAGTTCTCTTAGTGAACACACGACTAAGAAAGGGTGAGTTATGTTGCACTTGGTTCAACAAGTGTGAAAATGTTTCTTATAAATGACATCAAATTGTTACATGCGGGAAAATAGTTTGGGGCTAATTGAGGTTCTTGAGGAATGTTGTTTTTAGCATTGATTCTTTTCTTGCACACATGCGACCAAGATAGGGTGAGCCTATGTTGCACCGATACGGATACGGCGACACGTATACGACACGATACGGGACACGTCAATTCTTAAAAATATAGGATATGGGTACGGCGTGGATACGGCATCATAATTTATAAATCATACATAAAAATTAAGAAAGCAATCAAAGCATAATATTTGAAATTACAAAAAAAATGACAACAACATCATCTGTAGCATTGTAGCTTATAATATCAAAATATAAGTAAGCATTAAATGTCTAGTACAACAACAAAAGCATGAACATAAATTGTCTAGCACATAAAGTTTCAACTATTCAATAGAAGGAATGATATGATTAGCTTCTTCAGTGGTTTGACTTTGAACTTCTATATCATCTTCAATAAATATCATAGCTTTTAATTCAGGCTCATCAAGTGAAAGATTAGTAAGTTCTAATATTCTCATATCATCAAGAGACTCAAATCCATCTCGAAAATGAGAGAATTTTGCTCGCAGCCGCGGAAATAAATACGACGCATCTTTTTTTTTTTCAGATTTCTTTTTTGTTTTTCAACAAACATGTGTATCGGATACGCGTGTCCTTTTGAAATTAAATAGTATTTTAATTGGATACGCCTTTGGCGTATCCGACACGTATCGGTGGAGTATCGGAGGCATATCGGTGTATCGGATACAGCACGCCATCATAAATAGGTGTATCGGTGCAACATAGGGGTGTGCTTGTTCTGTTGAATCATTCATTGAGAAGACAATTTGGTGCCTAAGTTAATGTGAGTTTGATGGTTTCGTCTAATGTTAGTGCCATTAAATTTTAAATTATTAATTTTGGCTCACCTTAATAAAAAAAATCATTTCATAATGTTAATGGTGACCTGACAAATTGCTAGAAACATCTATGGATAGTATTGTACTATATTATTACATCATAATAGCTTCCTAACTAAAAGGACTCGGTAGTAACATTGCAAGGATGCGATATCATTTAATGGTAGGCAAAGATGTCTTATTAACCCATGTAACATTGAAAGGAATTGAATATGGCTCTACCTTGTTATTGCATGCTTTAGATGGGTTTAGATGCTACGCTTATAGTGTTTCCACTAACTATGCTTAACTTGCATTCCTTGTTATTGCAAGAAGCGTAAGCATAGAAGATATAAGTTTTCTTCGAATCTTCACTGACTATAGTGCTAGTAATCATGCATTTGACCGCAACTAAATGGTTTCCAGATATCCCCGTCAAGATATTCCATCTCTAAAACATAATCAAAATCTTCCACATTCTCATATAAGCCATCACTCATATCGTCCATATGCCTAATAGACTCAAGAGGGCATTGCGGTGCAGTGTAACTTGCTTACGTTTAAAGCATGTTGGTCAATTAATTTGTGCTACATTCTCAGCAGTAGTAATGAAAATCTTAGGGAAAGATTATTGATAGGAAACACTTGCGTTCGCAAGTAACCTAACCAAAATCGGCGAACATTCAATAGCAAAACTGCTGTCCACAGCAGGAAAACAACATAAATCTGTTGTTTACAGCAGAAAAACACCAACACCACAAGGAAATCTGAGAGAAACTCAAAGAAAAGCTTGTATTTCACTAGAAGATGAATAAAATAGCAAGATACAATTGATCCTCAATTCGAGAGGAGGATCGATCTCTCCCAAATCTCTAGACGCCGCTAGAGCCCAAAGAAAACCTAACTCTATGAGATCTCAAATTTCAGCCAAATTCAAGATGCCCAAACCCTAGGAAAAACAACTATTTAATGCATACAAATCAAAAGGAAATCCCTAAACAGCCCCTACATTCAAATTTCCCTCTCAAAACGCTAAAAAATGCTTCCTAAAATGCTCTAATGGGTTGGTCGGGCCGCTCGATCTCCACCTGTTTCGTGATTTTGGCCCGTGAACCGGTCCCGCCTGGACCGGCTAGACCGGTTCAGTGGATCGGTCTGACAATAATTTGATAGGAAACACTTGCGTTCGCAAGTAACCTAACCAAAATCGGCGAACATTCAGCAGCAAAACTGCTGTCCACAGCAGGAAAACAGCATAAATCTGCTGTTTACAGCAGAAAAACACCAACACCACAAGGAAATCTGAGAGAAAACTCAAAGAAAAGCTTGTATTTCACTAGAAGATGAATAAAATAGCAAGATACAATTGATCCTCAATTCGAGAGGAGGATCGATCTCTCCCAAATCTCTAGACGCCGCTAGAGCCCAAAGAAAACCTAACTCTATGAGATCTCAAATTTTAGCCAAATTCAAGATGCCCAAACCCTAGGAAAAACAACTATTTAATGCATACAAATCAAAAGGAAATCCCTAAACAGCCCCTACATTCAAATTTCCCTCTCAAAACGCTAAAAAATGCTTCCTAAAATGCTCTAATGGGTTGGTCGGGCCGCTCGATCTCCGCAGGAGGCGGAGATCTCCGCCTATTTCGCGATTTTGGCCCGTGAACCGGTCCCGCATGGACCGGCTGGACCGGTTCAGTGGACCGGTCTAACAATACTCCCCTCCCAATGATCCACCTTGTCCGCAAGGTGGAAAGACGACACCCTTCATTCCTTCTTCATCACAAATAGTAAGAACTTGAAGAGTTCGGTCCTTACACCTGTGCCCTGGCGTATACCTCTCGTCACATCTGAAACAAAGCCCTTTTGCCCTCTTCTCCTGTAATTCTGTCTCAGTGAGCTTCTTGAAGTTATCCCCACTCCCTCCTCCTATTGGCTTCTCCCTGGTGATCTCATTATTGTTGACTGATGCAGGCCCCTTTTGTGCTAAAAGAGTGGTCGTAATCTTGTAAGAGCCTCCTGAGTTGTTGCTCCTAGCTCCCTTCTCCAGGTTATTCTAATTTTCTACCAGCTGTGCCAACTTCATTGCCTCCTCCAAGTCACTAGGCATCAGAACTTTAACTGCCGCTTGGATCTCTGCCTTCAACCCCTTCATGAAATTCCCCTCCAATACGCTATCTGATAATCGCTCCACCCTACTAGCCAGGTGCTCGAACCGATCACGGTAGTCTTCTACTGATCCCTCCTGCACCAGAGCAAAGAACTGCTCATAGAAATTTCCTCCCCGGTTGGTTTGGAAACGTTCTATTATGCAGCTTTTGAATTCCCTCCAGTTCCTGATAGGCTCCCTCCTGTCACGCCACTGATATCATGCCAAAGCCTTTCCTTCCAGACACAATCCTGCTGCCGTCAGCTTCTCATCCTCTGTCAACCCATTGACCGCAAAGTAACGCTCCACCTTATAGATCCAGCCATGGCCGTCTTCCCCCTCGAAAACGGGCATCTTCAATTTCCTCACCTTGGGATCTCCCCGGTATCCTCCATAGCCTCCCATTCCCCTCAGAGGAAGCGTTCCCCAATTGTCCCGATCGTCCCTCTGGCGAATATACTCTAACCCCTCTTCATACTCACCTCTCCTCCCTTCAACCTCATCACCTCGACGCTGAATACCTTCAAATTCAGCACCTCGACGATGACGTTCCTCCCTTCTTCCTTCAAAATCCCCCCCCCCCCCCCCCCCCCCCCCGACACTGAATTCTTTCGAATTCAGCACCTCGGTGATGAGATCCCTCTCTCCTCCCACCAAAATCACCCTCCCTTCTGTCATATCCCATACTCGTCTCTTCCCTCGAAAGAGGCTCTAGAGGAGGCCTGTCGTTCTCTTCCTCTAGGATCTCCACCTCCACATTTCTCCTCCCCCGCAAGGGGTTCGGATTTCCTCCCATGCCATGGCCGTCGGTGATCTCTCTTACTTCCGATGTCGCCGGATTGGTTTTCATCTCAAGTAGTTTCTTCAACATTTCCTCCATTGCGGTGAACTTCCCCTCCAACCTTTCATTGTTGGAGGTGATTTGATTTTGAAGGTTGAAGAATCTTTCCTCCAAATCGTCTTTCAATTGGCCGACTTCGCCTTCCAAGATGTCAACCTTCTTTCCGGCCATCTTTCTTCCCAATGGATCTCAAAAATATCACTTCCGGAAGCCAAAAGCTCACTGAAAAATCAGGATTTCAGTCGCTTAAGGTCCCAAAAACGATGCTCTGATACCAATTTGATAGGACATACTTGAAATCAAGTAATTCCTAGCCAAAACTGAAGCGGAGCCAGGGGAAAAAAATAGCTTGGATCTAATAGGAAACACTTGCTCTGATACCAATTTGATAGGAAACACTTGCGTTCGCAAGTAACCTAACCAAAATCGGCGAACATTCAACAGCAAAATTGCTGTCCACAGCAGGAAAACAGCATAAATCTGCTGTTTACAGCAGAAAACACCAACACCACAAGGAAATCTGAGAGAAAACTCAAAGAAAAGCTTGTATTTCACTAGAAGATGAATAAAATAGCAAGATACAATTGATCCTCAATTAGAGAGGAGGATCGATCTCTCCCAAATCTCTAGACGCCGCTAGAGCCCAAAGAAAACCTAACTCTATGAGATCTCAAATTTCAGCCAAATTCAAGCCCAAACCCTAGGAAAAACAACTATTTAATGCATACAAATCAAAAGGAAATCCCTAAACAGCCCCTACATTCAAATTTCCCTCTCAAAACGCTAAAAAATGCTTCCTAAAATGCTCTAATGGGTTGGTCGGGCAGCTCGATCTCCGCAGGAGGCGGAGATCTCCGCCTGTTTCGCGATTTTGGCCCGTGAACCGGTCCCGCCTGGACCGGTTCAGTGGACCGGTCTAACAATTATATTTATCTAATGGGAAATATTGGCGCAGCAATAAAAATAGAAAAGGTTGTTCTTGTACGGAAAGATTAGGCTTATCTAATGGGCGGCTTAGACTATATAGTTGCAGCAATAAAAGATATAAATGGTGATTCTGGAATATTTCAGTTAAATTGAAAATACTTGAATATTTCAGTTAAATTGAAAACAGTGAGAAAACTTAACGAATCTAATGAAAAAACAGCAAAACATTAGTTTTTTTATGGTGGAAATCAAACAATGGAAGCAAATAAGCAATATACAATTGGTCCTCAATTTGAGAGCAGGATCATTCTCTCCCAATTCCTAGACGAATCTAGAGCCCAAGACACCAAGACAAGAACTCCACAAATAAGCCACAAAAACAAAGCATACCCTAACCCTAATCTTCCCTTCCTACTTAAAGCATGCAACTAATAAATTAAGCCCCAGAGGACAAATCTGTGCTTGCCGCCCCCTCCTTTGGCTCCAAAATAATTGAATTTAAATTAGTGGGCCTCATCTCCCCCCACCCCTCTCTCTCTCTCTTGCCGCCCACCTCCTATACACGTGAGCTGACCCTTGGCAAGGGGTTAGGGTATCTTCTGGCCTCTAACATAATGCATGTATTCCTTTCTTTTGAACATTTTGTTTTTACTTCTATGGCTTTGTCGAAGGTATCTTCTGGTGACATAGGTTGGTAAGGTTTCATTTCAATTTTAATTTCAAATCTCTTGCCATTTGTAATAGTTTTCATTATCCAATCAACTTTTTCAACTTCAGATCTTGAAGTTTCTCAAATTTATTTACATATTTAGTCATAGTCACACCAAGAGAACTTCGATGCAAATTATTGATCTGAGCAACCAGCGGTTACTTCTGATATTTATGGAAAAATATGGATGTTTCTTCGGTGCTTATTTCTTCATCATTAGTTTGTCACCATAAATGTTATACATTTCCTATCAATTTAACAGTAGCAAAGATGACTTATTTTTCAGGTACATTCATCAATTTGAAATATACCTCTACATCTATATTTGAGTCAGTGCCAGTCAAGTGGTTATGGGGACTTTGGGCTCCGAAAATTCGGCCCCGGCCTCCCCGCCGCGCGATTTCTTTTTTATATTTTCGGCGAGGGAGTTTTAACAAACTAAGTTCCGGGGTAAATTTTGGAAGGCATATGAGTTTGTAGATAAGACACTACCCATAGATTTTGCCCTCATTTTGTGAGGACTTTATGATCTGATTTCTGGTTTCCTATAAGCGCAAGCCCCTATAGTTAATTACCCCTCCCACTAACGAGAGAGAACTTTTGATTAAGGCTAATCGTCAATCAGATACGTATAGAGAATACATGTTATCTAGCATATAGTAGCAGCAATGGTTTGGATTTGGAAGTTTGAAAATTGGGTTTGGAAATAGTTGGAGAATTTGGAAATTTGGAAAGTTTGGAAATTTGATATTTAAAAATAAAAATTGCACCATACTTAAAGCGGATGGTGGGGGAATGGATGATGGGCCCGATCCAGATCCCATGGTTCCGTCGTCCCGGGCCATCGTGGTCCCTGGTCTACTTAGTTAGAGGAGGTAGCCGACCCAACCTAACAGAATGATCTTTGTCGGCAGCCATGGGTTGCTTCGTCCAAGGGGACCTTGTAGACCTGGGGTGAATGTTTGTCTAAGGGGATAAATTTGAATCCACCTTAGCTAACAAAGGGCTTTGTGCCCTATCGATCATATCCTATTGATTCATATCTCAAGGATTTAACGCCACTAAGGAGCGTATCGGCTCTGGCCATAACCGCTATCTGTGGTGCCATTTGGCGGCAAAACCACTCGGTTCAGAGAGCCCCGGGTCATAACCGTTTACCTGCAGTGCCATTTGGCGGCGAAACTGCCGGTTAGAGGACACGTACCACGTCCTTACTGGCAAAAGATTGTTTGAGAATGGATCATAGTGTTATTTTCGACTAGGCATTTGGCTCTTTTGTGAGCTAGATTAAATTTCAATTTGTCCGCCTTGGCAAACTATTGCGGAGGGCGGATGGATTTTGCTTCAAGTGCGTTGATGGATTTATTTCATTTTTAAATGTTTTTTGGGATTTTAGAATTTTTTGGAATTTTGGGATTTTTTTTGGAGTTTTCTGGGATTTTTGGATATTTGGAGCAGCATTGGAAATTATTTGGGAACCCCTCCGGTTGAGATCTTCATTCAACACGGCCATCATCGGGGTGTTTGGGGTCATTTCTCTTTTGTTGATTGAATCTTGTCAACTCTATCGAATTATCGATAGAGGATCGGTTTTCGTATATATTTTATGCCCTTATTAGTGAATTCTTTTGATTGTAGGTCTTGAAGGTCTAATATAAATATTTTAAAGCAAATATACTGGTCTCCACAACTTTATATTGCTTCATGGTTCGAACCCTGTCGACTCCTATTGATCCGTATAGAAGGATCGGGTTTGAACTTGAATTCACTTGTCAACCCGCGTAGCATCCCTAGATCACGTGTGTACCAATAACACGCTCGCCGGGGCCCATGCGGGTGTTTGGGGGCATTTTATAATTGAACCCTGTCGACTTCTTTTTACCTGCTAAAGAGGATCGGGTTTAAAATTTAATAACCCGCGCAGCATGCATAGATGTCACGTGTGTACCAATAACACGCTCGTCGGGGCCCTTGCAGGTTTTATGATTGTTTTTACCCTCTGTTAGTGTACCTATGTGTATACAAACTATGGTGCACGTGCGGGGGTACTTTGAAAGTATTTGTGGACGCCTTCTGTCTGCTTATACGAATGTTGCAGATCTGGTGGCCTGTTATAGTTGTGGACGCCTTCTGTCTGCTTGCACGAATGTTGCAGATCCGGTGGCGTAGCGTAGCAGCTTCTGAATAGAGTTGTTCGCTGTTTCGTACAGGTAGACTGTCGTGCACTACTCATTGCTTTCTATAGGTAGAATGTTGTACACAAACGGGTCTCCTGCCTTAAGTTGTAGAAGCTTGTATATAGCTTGTTGCACACAAAATTAAACTTCTCATTGTAACTCATAAACACTTGATACTTGATATAATCACTTTGTATCTTGCTCGTGGACATTAGACTGGGTGCACTACGAGTCTTCTATAGTGGCCCGTGGAGACTTGCATTTGTTGTAGTCATTTGGTATTTATTTTTTTGTAGAAGACATTTGGTGTGTTGTAGGTCTCCTATGATGTGTCTTCTATGAGGATCCGTAGGCATTTATACTTACTGCATCCCTTGTACACTTGTAACTGATTCATATTTCTCATTCATTATTAATTGATTCTTCCAAGTAAATGATGTTTAGAACTTTGTCTAGCAATAATCTCTTACTTGTAGGAGGTTGAGATATTCACTAACAATCTGATTTATCAGTCGTAGAAGCATCTTGGCCTCTAGTAGATTGTAGGGATGCCTCATTATTTGCTTATATACGAGTGTTGTCCATTCCCATTTAGGAATTGATTGGATTGCATGTTCAAATCATCATATCACATTAAATCCAAGCCCCCTTGTAGTTCTTTTCAATTTGATCTTTTTTTTTTCTTTGAGGTATCTTCTTCGAGTTGGATCGTCATTGGTGATAGAGATATAGGAGTTTCCTTGTTTAAGACTCAATTTCTTCTTCTCTTTCTTTTTTTTTTTTGTGTTTGAATCCAAATTTCATTCACACCTGAGTTTAAACTCAGTATGAGTCTCCTACATTCATTCAAATTTTCTGTCATCATGTTGAGTTCGTCCGAATTTGAGTCCAATGCTTGCAAATTCAATTTTAGATTCATTTAGATCAATTGAATTAAGCTCATAAATCCTCATTTATCCTTTTGAGTTTGACCAAGCTCAAGTCTTATGTAAGTTCAACAATCGACCCAAGTCTTTGCTCCTCTCATTTGAAGTTTACATTAAGCTCAAGTTAAGTCCTTGATAATTGTCCAAGTCTTTTATGTTCACTTGCAAGTTCTAGTCAAGTCAAAGTTGGATTCAAGTTCTTCATCATTTGAGTTCAAGTCCAGGTTCTCTTGAGTTCAAGTTTGAGCTCAATATAAGTTCAATCAAGTTCTCTTGGGTCCATGTCTTGTTCAATTTCGATGTCCACAAGCTTTGAGTTCAATAAAAGATCACTTTGCAAGTTCAAGTTCATTGTCCATTGTGGTCCGAGCTTGATTCAAGTTCCATTTCATTTTACTTAGGTTCAATTCTTTATTAAGTCATTTAGATCTTGTCCAAAGTACAAGTACAAGTCATTCGTTGTTCTTGCATGTCATCCGAGTGCAATCAAGTCCAAGTCCCAAATTGATCTATTGAGTTCAAATGAGATTCAAATGTAGCATTGCGTTCACCCGAAATTTCGGCAGCCTTCCGGCGTCTCCCCTGTTTAGGGGAAAATTACGGAAAACTGGGCCTTTCCCACCACGCTAAGAAAAGCGTGTATGGTAGGTGCACTCTTTCAAGGATACTGCGGCCGTGTATTTTTCGATCCCCCACCACGCTAAGAAAAGCGTGTATGGGTGTTTTGCAAAAAAGTATTTTTTTTTTAAAGTATTTTGCAAGAAAAGAACAGTTATTTTCCCGCAAGCGGGTACTTATGGGTATCCCCGCTTCGTCGTACGTATCGCACCGGGCTCCTATCCCACCACGCTAAGAAAAGCGTGTATATGCGAGGTTTCCAAGGCGATACGAACTTCGAAGAAGAGATTTAGGTGATTACCCGCTTCGTCGCAAACGTCGTGACGCACTCCCTCCCACCACGCTAAGAAAAGCGTGTATAGGTGGTTGTTTTGTCTTAACGAATGCGTTGAAACGGGTTCTCGGAGTTTTATGGTTTAGAAGTTATACCTTGGCGGTCGTCGGCGTTGGCTCAAGGATCTTAGTGAGCATAATTAATTATAATTAATAATAATTAATTTAATATTGAAGATAATTAATTATAATTAACCTCAATTAATTATAATTAATTATACTATTATTAATTAATTAAAATTAATTATATTTTAATTTAAAATTGATTATAAATCAATTAAAATTTTTAATTTATTATGAATTAATTATAATTAATTATAATCAAGTTATAACTAATTATATTTAACTAAAAATAAATTATATGTTATATACTTTTAATTTATAATTAATTATAGATTAATTATAATTAATTATATTTAAAATATAATTAATTATATTAGATCCTAAAATTAATTATAAATTAATTAAAGATAAACAGAATTTTAAGCATGATTAATAGAGAATTAAACTCTCTATTAACAGGGAGTTTAATTCTCTATTTTAAGGGATTTGACCGAAGAAGCACTCGAAGGGGAGAAGGCCACCTACACAGCCAACTAGGGGTGTCAGTATTTGACACGACACGACAACCAAATCCGGACCCGACCCGGAAAATCCGGGTTGGACCCGACTCGTTTGATAAACGGGTCGGGTTCGGGTTCACAGATTTGACCCGTTTGATAAAACGGGTCGGGTCGGGTTGACCCGGCGGGTTACCGGGTCAACCCGAAAATCCTTTTAATTTTAAAAAAATAAAGAAATGTTTATGTACAAATGAGTTCCTCGATGCTCATTTGATGGATTCCTAAGCCACTCCATGACAAGATCCATATCCTTGCTCCGCCCAATGAGATCATTTTTAGGCAAGGATCTGTTTCACGTGCTCCGTGCAGCTCAAGCTGCTGCTTTTGACGCTCCTGCAGTCCTGCTTTGCGTGTTTTACAAGATGAAGGAAAGTATCAACACCAGTTGTTGCAACTTTATCAAGTTTCTGCACAGCCGTCTCTAGTCCCTTCAAGGTGGGATCAATTTTGAGAGCACGTTTGCCAAATTTGAAAAAAAAAAAAAAGAGATTGGAAGAACGCTGCCGGGTAGCGGGTCGGGTCGGGTCAACCCGGCAACCCGGCCGGGTCGGGTCAACCCGGCCGGGTCGGGTCCGGGTTGAAATGTCCGACCCGTTTGTAAAAACGAGTCGGGTCGGGTTCGTCCCGAAACCGGCGGGTTGACCCGAATTGACACCCCTACAGCCAACGATCTCCTGTTTGTGCTTCCGATCAAAGTGTCGGAACTTCCAATCCGACAGTAAGGGAAAGTCGGTCGGGGGAGCTAAAGCCGTCTGGATGGGGAGTTCGGCTAGGAGAAGAGGTAAGGATCTCTCTCTCTCTCTCTCTCTCTCTCTCTCTCTCTCTACGAACTGAAAGGGAGGCGGAATGGAGGTCGGAGTCAAGGGAGGAGAAGAGGTCGGGCTGAGGGAGTTCGGGAGTGGAGCGAGGCAGGGATTCGATGTGAGAAGGTAGAGCAGCGGGAGCCTTCGCGTTGGTGCGGTATTTAACGACGCGAGCGGTCGTTCGATCGAGGCAACGTCGTGAGATTTCGGCAGATTTCACGGAGAAACGACGCAAACGGCGCCGAACAACAGGATTTGCGGAGGATTTCGGGCAGATTTTGGGGACTCAACGGTTTATAGGTATTTTTTCTGTTTCCTTTGGGTTCATCAGTGAAAGTCAACAGGGACTGTCAAACTAGTTTCTTTGCCCCTCTTTGCCTTGAGTAAGAGCATGGTGGCATCCATAATCTCTATTTGAGTCCAATCTCATATAGTTCATTCACTTTCATTTGGATTTTCTAGAGTTCCTATGAGCTCTCTAGTTTTTTGGTTTATGGGTCATCTACAACTTTAGATTGGACTAGGAGAGATGAAGATTTTGATATAATAATATTGGTCTATCATCACTATTTGTTTATTGGCCTTAAATTTGATCATTGAACCTTCTTGAAATTGTTATCTTCAATTAGATCTTGGAAATGTGATCTATTGACTCTAACGATTTCATAACTTCGAGAGCTTCAAAACATATATTATGTTTGTTGATCGGCGTGTCATTTAATCACCTATAGTAGGGGTGCAAATGAGTCGAGTAGAGCTCAAGTCAGGGGGTGTTTGAGTCGAGGTCAATTGTCAAATATCGAGCTTGAACTCGAGCTTGTCCTTCTATAAAAGTGCTCGAGCTGACTCACAAATCTCAGCAAGATTTTAAATATTTTAAATTTTAAATTTTTATTAATATTTTAAACATTTATTATTAATTTTAAACATTAAATTTTAATTTATTTTTATATTATTAAATATTTTAAACATTTATTATTATTATTATTATTATTAAATATTTAAATTTAATAAATAAAATAAAATTATTAAAAAAAATATTAATAATTATTCGAAACGGCTCGTAAGCTCACGAGCCAAGTTTATTTGATTTCCTTCTGGGATCGTTTGGGACGATGTTGAGATCGTCCAGAACGATCAGAAACAGCTGATTTCTAGGTGGATCGTCCGGGCCGATTTTGGATCGTTCTGGGACGATCAGTTCATGGCACAAGTCAGTGAGCAAGGGTTTTTATCGTCCAAGAAAAATTAATTATCGTCCTGAAATATCGTCCTGGACGATTAAATTTTGTTCAGATCGTCCTGGATGATGTTGCGATCGGCTGGGCCGATCAGGTCTTGGTTATAAGGAAATCAGCTCGTTTTGAGGAGAGAGAAAATCTTTTTAATAAAACAAAATATCTGAGGAGAGAGAAGGAGAAGGAAAACAAAGGAAAAACTTGGTTTCGGAGACCGCGGAGCGCTTTTCGTCCGACGCCGCTGTTGAGTAAAGTGTTTATCTCGCGGTAAGGACTCCGAATCCTATTTCTGTTTTTGAAGATGTTGAGTTTTGGTCGTTTTGTGCACAGTTTTGTGTTTTCGTTACCGATAAACGCGTCGCATTTTGTATTGACGAATCTTTCACCGCACAACTTTTGATATGTTATTGATATGATTATTCTACACGTTTTGAGTATTTTCTGTAACGATTCTACCGGTTATTTTGGGATCTGCGCGATTTTGATCGAATAGATAAAAATCAGGATGTTGATTGATGTTGCTTTAGTAGAATAGAAGTCTTATATTGTTGTCGTGCACGTTCTGTATTAATTTGATAAATTGTGATTTTTAGGAATTTCTGTGTAAATTCCGTATACTGCCGTTATGCCGCTGGATTTTCGTACGATTTCCGATTTTTTGAAATTGATGATTTGAACTGTATGCATACGAATATGAATATATGATTATTGATACTGAAAGACAAGTGGAGTCTGGTTGAACTGTTGGTTGGAGATTGATTGACCTGTACAGGATGGTGGGCCGACGGGCTTTCCTTTAAACTATTGATCATTGATATATTGATTGGGAGTCATAAGGAGATTCTTATGCCGACGGGCTCAGAGTGACGACTCTTATTGAACCAACATATGGATATCTACAACAGCACTATTGATTATTGAATAGCCAGTGATTGCACTTGTTCAGTAAGACTATTGGATTGAAATGCATGTGTTCGGCATTGACTCGTTTTGGATTTATTGTGTTATTGATTTGGATTTCCTGACGGATTTACGGACTTACTGTTATCGTACGATTTCATTGATATCTTCATTCTGTCACTGCGCATCGCTATTGTTATAGATACTGTATGGATACGGACATTGATACTATTGCTGCTGCATTGTATTGAACTGCTATATTTGATTCATTGCTAGTATAGACTGTGCTTTATTGTATTGTTTTGATTGATTTGATTTGATACGATTGATTTTACTGATTGCTGTTCTACTGTTTATTGATTCTTCCACCGCTGTATTGATTACTGATTTGATTTCCGCTGCATTGATTCACTGATCATGTGTAATTGACTGTTATTGATTCGACTGATTGACATGCATATTGTTTCCAGTATTGTGCTTCGATTACAGTTGTAGGTATTAGGTGACCTGCTGGGCTTTTTTAAGCTCATTATATGTGGTTAATATTTTCAGGTCAGGGCAAGGGAGCAGGTGATTGAGGTTGCTCAGGATCTCCAGGTTTCTGTTCTTTTTGATTGTAGTGATTCTTTTGTACTCATGACATGATAGATTTCAGTTCATGTGTTTTTGGTGTAGTTCCTGAGTATTGTATATGATCTTTTGAGATATGAATAGTATCGTTTATTGATGTTTTAAATGTTATAGATTTTGCTAGACCGTCTGAATTTGATTGTTATAGATAGCTCTGGTAAGATTGTTGATTGTTCGATTGAAATTCTTTCCAAGTTAGATCTTGGGGCGTTACACCAAGCCTCATCAAGCTCGAACTCAAGCTCGTTTGCTAAACTAGCTCGATTTCGAGCTTGAGCTTGACTCGTGAGCTCGATAAGCTCGGCTCGTGAGCTCATAAATGATCAGAGCTCGAGCCGACTTTTCTCACTTACTCCCGTACCACTAGACCTTCATTGCTAGCCATTAGTCGTCCACCTAACTTATTTTTTACCTGGTTGGCTCAATCAAATTGATATAGGGGCAAGATCATCAATCATCTTTAGATCAAGGGAGGGTGCAATCTGATGCTTCTGTCATAAAAATAATTAGGACTATTCTGGTTTATTATTAGGTAAGAATCAAAAGTCTTTCCTACTTGATTTTCTTGACCTGAACCTTCATCATCAACAACAACATTAGTCTTATACCAACTATTTGAGGTTGACTTTATGAATGCTTATTTTAGATTTGTTCCAGTTGTGTGACTCTCTCAGTTGTTTATCCCATTTTTTTGTAAATCATTTTGAATAACTTTTATCCAGATCATATTAGGTTTTTCTCTTCTTTTAGTCACTTGCTAAGTGTTTTCTAAGGTGTTCATTTATCTTAGGTATACCCACTATTCCATCTAATTTTCAATACTAATTCTATCTACATGTCTTCGTTGTATATGTAAGACCACCTTTAGTTATCTTATATTTAGTAGATGCCACTCCAACTTTTAGTTTAGTGAAACCAATCCTAAATTTATCCTGTTTAATTTTGTTAGAAGTTTATCTTAAAATTCTAATTTTTATCTATTAAACATTATTTTAATGACTTTTATATTACTTAACTCTTAGATTCATGCTATACTACTAACCTAATTGTAATTTTATAATTTTTTTGTCTTAATGATATCCTATTATGTCTTGATACTCCAAGGTTTTTTTTTTTTTTTTTCATTTAATCACCTAATGTTAACTCTAAAAATAATGCCCTCAGTTGCATCTCATTGTTTTGCACTAGAGATGCAAGATACTAAGTGATCATTAATTTAGTAAGCTTAGATTGGATTTCATCTCATATATAACTTTTGATTATGTTATGCATACTCTCTTGATTTCTTGACTAGCAAAAATTATTCTGTGCGGAAGCTGAACCCCGTCCGGATAACTAAGCCTGCGACTCGGTACCGGGGCTCGGTACTACTCGGTATCGCTGACGTGGCTCATTCTGGTTGGTATCCAGATGTAGAGCAGCGTTTGACATCTACACAGGATAATCTCTCCTCGACTAGCCTATGTATTTCATTGTGAATAAAAATTTTCATTTGTATTTCATTGCGATTCAAAATTTTCTTGGCCTAATGATTTTTTTTCCCTATATGATTACATTCACTTAAACTTATATGATTGACTTTTATGATTGCCATGAAATTTGATGATCCCCTTTATTGTGAGCAACTCGCCTTTCACTTGACTGATTATTTTTAAATTGATTTAATGATTTTTACAAATAATTTCTTTTGATATTATAGATATGATTCTTATGACAAGCATGTTGTTTCTGATATTTTTATGTTTTACATGCCAGTTTCTTTTCTATAGTTAATATTGTATTTAGGGGGAGAGAGTGCCAATCAAACATATAATTCACTGTAAGTTATCTTGTTGACCTCCCAGGTTTAGGATTATTATGTTTGAGTATATCATAAATGAGGTTAGGTAGATATATGTGCTCATAGGATATTTTCATTATTTTTCTCTTTTACAGTAGTATTAGTTTGACATCAGCAAATCTGGAGAGATTGTTGATCTCATGTGCCTGGGTGACTCATGATTGACTCTTGGCGCCTTTATTCTACCAAATTTTGTGAGATGTGGCAAAGAAAATTCATTTATTATGAATTATGATGATGGGCATTATATCCTTTGGACTAGTCTAGGGGTGTCAAAACGGGTCAATAGGTCGGGTTCGAGTCCAACACAGTCTGACTCGTGTCTAAACGGTCAACCCGATCCGATTTTACAAACGAGTCAAATTTCTCAACCCAGAACTGACCGCGAACCCTCTTGCAATCTCGTTTTAAGCCGCGAATGCGATTCTTGTGACCAGACAAGACTAGCAATTATATAACTTGTAGGTAAGATTAAGATATACAATTTATGAAGACTCAAGTGCATGCTGAAGATTCTAGGCCTTGTAGCTTACTGTGTGAGGCTCATGATTTATTAATTATAAATTGATTGAGTATGATTTACGGAAGTCTCAAGGTTGAAGCAAAACAGCAAGAAAGCTGTCTTAGGCTTTGTTTGAGACGGCTTTTTTGTTGTTTCTTAAAGCAGCTTTTTAGTACAAAAATTTTAATTATTGAACTAAAAAGCTGCTTTAAGAAGCAGAAAGAAAGACGTCCCAAACGAAGCCTTAAACAGATCCAATGCCATTATCATTAATATCACACTCATATGGAAATAACTATATTATACTCTATACATGTTATTATTGTTTTTCAAGTATGGAATGCTCATATGCTTATGCATTAGAGTAATCCTTATACTTATATTTTAAATTTATCCCTCCTAGTACTCATAGCATTATAGATCTCTTCATCACCATTGCATATTTGTAGATATCTGTGACTCATTTCATAATTATTTGTTATTCAAATCTTATAATTGGTTAGGTTTACAATGATTTTTCACTATACGTATATAAAATGCACATTTTGTGGTTTGAATTGGTTTCACTATACGTATATATATCATCACTTGTTTGGATTCCAAAAGGCATAAGATTTAGGCTTCATTTGGGATAGCTTTATTACTGCTTTTTAAAACAGCTTTAAAGTACAAAAATTAAAATTTTTGCACTAAAAAACTGTTTTAAGAAGCACTAAAAAAGGTATCTCAAACGAAGCCTTAGACTTTGCTTCGAACATCTTTTTTAATGCTTTATAAAGCATCTTATTTATTTGAAATATTTTAATTAGAAAGCTTTTTTAAAAAGTAGTAAGAAATTAAAATTAAAATTAATTCAAAAATAAAAATATAAACTAATTCTATATAAGATTATGGTTTAAAAAAAAAATCACATATGAAATATGAATCTAATTTTGTATAAATTTGCATTCATTTATGTCTTTATACGTAGGAAGGAGAAAACCAAATAAAATTAAATGTATTTATTTATTTATTTTGTCAATGTGGTTGATTGCTAGAAGACTGAAGAAGCAAGCAAGAAAAGGGTGAATTGATGGCTATGGCATTTGAAATCTAGGTGCTGAGAGTAAAAGGCACGTAGCGTAATTTATAAAAACCAAAAAAATATAGGGCTGTTGTGAATAAATGAGGTAGATAAAAAATAAAAGAATAAAAAAGAGGAAAAGCGAGAGAGTTCTGGTTGGAGAAGAAAGAAAGGCAGAGAAGCAAATTTGTTTGACTAAAGTATGATGGTGCTCTATGTAAGCATTTTGGTGTCACGAATAAATTTGATGATGGAATAAAACGTTTCAATTAAAATAACGGAAAAAATAAGCAAAATTATTTATTTCACACTATTTTATTTAAATAATTGTTTCACAAAATTTTGATATATTATTATCTATTTTATTTATTTATTAAAAAAAAACAATTTTATTCCACTAATAAAAAAGGCTTACAAATAAGAGTTCAAAGAAACTAAAGCGTGAAATAACAACAAGAAAATTATCATAATAAGTGACAGATTGCACTGTAATTTGAAAAAAGAGAAGTAATTGAAATATAGAGGAGTTAAAAAAGACCCTAAAGCCAGTTGGACTTAGATTTTCACCTAGTTGTTAAGGTTGGATCATCCATTGGAGGAAGAGAAATATTAGTAAGAAGTTTCAAGTACCCATCCAAGATCAATCAGATGAATCAGCCACCAAGGTTGCCAAAATAATCCCAGGCTATCAAGTGGACTTGTAGGAAATCTGCCTCATCATTGTCCACATAAAAAAATACAGCAACCCACAATATCATGCGAGGAGCCCCCACAATCATAAGCAAATCCAAACAAGCCAAGAAATAATACGCCAGGCCAATAGTCCCACTGGCCAAAATCGATCCAGCACAGTAATCCAAAGCTCCAGCCAGCAACATAATCATTTACTATCTTTTTTATTTTCCTCAATTTTATTTATTTTTTTATGATTAGTGTTCTAGTTATGTCAATTTTATTGAATAATGTAAATTTTACATATTCTATTTTGAGCTTTTTGCCATTATTGTGCATCCTTATTTTTTTATCTCAAAATCTTTTGCTCTCTCCATCAAAGTTACTTCGGTCAATGTGAAATAGTGTATAAGCTATGTGAATGACATAAAGTTGTGATAGAGAAGAGATGATTGAGATTGAACAATGGTTCATGTTGATTCATTGAAGAGGAAAAAGAAGGGCGAGCCTTTAAGTTGATTTTCCTCTTGAAAGAGAGTGTAATCTATCGTGCAAGAGAGGTATTTTTATTCTAAGGCCTTGTTGGTTGACAGTGAGGGTTATTGGAGAGCAAAGTGTATGCCATGAGCGATTGATGTGTTGGTAACAGAGTGGTGTGTGTTGTGGGATTAGAGGTCATTGGACACTTGATTGTAGCCATTGGAGGTGCAGATGACTAGCTGGCTATTGGGCTTGCGATTGATTTGGAGCAGGGGTGTCAATATTTGACATGACTCAAAAATCCGACTCAAACTTGACCTGAAAGTTTCAGGTTTCAATCAAACCGAACCCGAAATGAGTCAGGTTCAGATTCAGCAAATCGACCCGTTCCAAAAATTGGGTCGGGTTTGGGTTGACCCAATAATACGAAAATGACACATTTTTACCCGAAAATCTGTTTTTGACCCGGAAATTGGAGATTGACTCGTTTTTTATCCGAAAATTGGAGATTGACTCATTTTTTGACCTAAAAACTAGCAATTTTTGGTTGGCCACGGGTCATACGGGTCGTGTCGAGTTGATCTGGACCTAAAGCGGGTCGGGTTCGGGTGCGAAAGAACTGATTTGTTTGTATAAACGGGTTGTGTTCAGGTTGACCCGAATAGTGTCAGGTCAATTTCGGATTCAACTCAAACCTGACATGTGACTTGAACTGACACCCCCAATTTGAGACATGGCAGGGAGTTGATACAAGATAGCATTGAATGCTCTTGGCACAATGATTCCTCTTTATGTTGGCCAAGGATAGTTTGAGGCATGTAAGGGCATAAAGATGAAATCTTTTGGAATTTAATGAGAGTGTTCAATTGGGATAACATGATAATTCCAAGGGAAAAAATGTTTGGTTTTCTTTTATTTGAAGGTCTTTGGAGGATCCTATTGGCTTGAAAAGGTTAACTCAGGTTAATCGAAGGGTAAAATATTGATTCAATTGGCTATGGAAGCTTGAACTTGGTCTGTTTTGTTGTCTTGTAGGCTCCTTCCAAACCCTAATCAAAATTGTGCTCAAAGAAAGAGCAATCAAACAAAAATATATAATTGATGCGACCTTTAAATGATCTTAATTGAGTGCATAAAATAAGTTGTTATTATCTATAAGTTGCTTTCATTAAAAATTGTTATAATACTCATCATTTTAACCTTATGAGTTTTGGTTCGACAATTTTGATTGAACTCATTACTATTTCAGGGAGTTTTGCTCAAATGCTGAACGATTTTGAATGAATCATCCTCAGTTACACTGTAACCTTCGAAAATGGAAAGTTATTTTGTCTGGATACCGGACGACACCAATCAGAATGCTCCACGTCACTTTTTCTCTCAGCACTGATGATCGATAATGCTATATACCAAGTGTCCACACAGAATAATTTCTCACTAAAATTTGAATAAAATTTCGTTAACATTCTCCAATAATCATTAAAAAAAAGTACTATAATCCCATAGGTGCTACTAAATTTAAATTCTAACTTGACCGTTAAAATCTTTGTTATTTTATTCTTTAAATATACATTTTTAATAAATAATGTAAAACTATTGAAATTGAAACTATCAAAATATATAAACTATTTTTTTTTAAATGTAGATTTTAACATTTAATAGTTTGTGTATTAATTTATTTATCTCCCCGTGAAAGTCACGAAATGATTTGTTAATAATATAGTAAAATAGAAGCTATTGCTAACCAGTTGAGCCAAACCTTTATAGTTAAATTAATAAGCATGTGCTAATTAAGTAAAGAACAATTAAAAAGAATATTCTTTTTTTATTTTATTCTCCATTATTATTGAACAAAGCCATTCGTTGAAAAGGCTTTAATTAGCGAGATGCTATGGGCATCATATTATTTACTTCATTAGGTCATTCCTCTCAAATCAGTAAGCAAATTAAATGGAGAGAGCGAGAGACAGAGTTATGCTTTGTTTGTTTGAGATAATTTTCTCATTATTTTTTAAAGTAATTTTATAGCAAAAAAATTGTAAAAGGAGACAAAAAGTAATAATCAAAAGCTGTCCCAAACAAGAACTTTTATTTGGTCCGGTGAACGTACGTAGAGCTATGTTCAGTCGGCACTGAGATCACGCCTCGTAGCAGTCACAAAACGAGAAATACCGAGCAAATATCGAGTAATACCAACAATAAAGAGAAATATCATTATGTGAAGACAAAATACCGAGCAATACTGAGTAATACCAAAAAATACCAAGTTTTTTCTAGAAAAAACTTGGTATTTTTGTATTACTCAGTTTTGCTCGGTATTACTTGGTATTGGTCTTTACAGAACGGTATTTCTCGTTATTGCCAAGCAATACCTAGCAATACCGAGCAAATATCGAGTAACTCAGTGATGACCGAACGTAGAGCTACGTGCGGTCAGAGGACCTAATAAAAGTTCCCCAAACAAAGCCTTAGGCTTTGGCTTCGTTTGAAATGATTTTTTTTACTGTTTTATAGAATAATTTTTTAATACAAAAAAATTAAATTAGAAATTTTTGTACTAAAAAAGTTTATTTAGAAAATAGTTGAAAAGTCATCCTAAATGAAGTCTTAATTGGGATAATTTTCTTATTGTTTTTTACAGTAGCTTTTTAGCACAATTTTTAAAACAACGAAAAAATAACGGTAAAAATTTATTCCAAATGATGTCTTATTATAAGAACTTTGCAATTTAGCTTGGTAGATTCAATCAAATTAACTCCTCTAAAGTATATCAAGAGAATAGGATATGATATTCTTGTACAATATGTATTTGATGAAATTGAAAATCACTTGATTTGCTTTAAAATTAGTGTTTTATAAGATTTTTGTAAACAACATTAACATTAAAGTAAATTTAATAATTTTTAAGCTTATTCTTATATAGATTATATTAAGATATATTGAATTAATTTCTTTTTTCAAGTATATCTTAGGCTTCGTTTGGGACGGCTTTTTATTGCTTTCTAAAACGGAGTTTATAATAAAATTTTTTGTATAAAATTTCGAGAAAGCAGTAAAAAAGCCGTCCCAAACGAAACCTTAATCATTTAAATTATGTCCAAAATTCAAAAAAAGGTCCAATATCGATAGGCTAAAACTTGAAATCAACATGTGTCTATTCTAAAATGATTTAATTAAATAAATTTGATATATCTCTCTCTCTTTCTCTCTCTTTCTCTCTCTAAAAATCCATTTTATATAAGTAAGAAAGCCATCCAAAATAAACATAAATCTATATTTGAAATTATAGCTCTATAAAACATTTTAAATTTTTTAATATAAATATAAACTTATACATGTATAAACTCGATAAAAAATTTAATTTTAAAAACCTCTCTTGATTTCCCCAAAAGGCCCTTTTTTGTTTGCTTTTGCTTCCATAAGTCTTATATACTCTTTGATATTTTTTGTCAAAATTTGATGTAAACGAATATAAATTCATTCTCAATATTGAGATAATTTTGAAGTTTAAAAATATTTTATACTGATTTTTATTTTATACAAATAAAAAAACATATGATGTTTATTAATGGTGGGTCAATTTTATTTATAAAAAGAGTAAAATAATATAAAACCAATGATAAAGCAAAGGGTTTTTTTTTAAACTAATTCACATACTAAATCTTCCGAGTAAATAAAAAATTAATTTCTTAATTTTTTTTAATTATTCGCTTAAATCAAATTTAGGCATCGTTTGAGATCTTCTTAATATTTTTTAAAACAGTTTTTCAGTGTATGTACTGAAATGCTGCTTCAGAAAATACTAAGAAAGTTATCCCAAAACAAACCTTAAATTTCATTTGAGACAAATTTTTTACTATTTTTAGAGCATCGATCCTTCTAGTAAAAAATGTCTTGAAAGTATTAATCAAAAGTTATTTCAAATAAAATCTTAGAAACAAAATCCTCATTTTCCTCTTTCTACTCTCTCTCTCTTCTCTCTCTCCTCTCTCTCTCTTCTCTCTCTCCTCTCTCTCTCTTCTCTCTCTCCTCTCTCTCCTCTCTCTCTCTAACCATGAATTCCTTATATCAATCGCAACTTTTTAAGCATGAGCCATCTGTCCCTTTCCTATGACTTGCTTTAAACCAACCAACATGATAACCTATACGGCTAGCTTTAATTCAATAGAAATTAACGCATAACACCTGGCGTAATTAGGAATTCCCCATGGAATTTGGTGAACTGGTACTCACTTTCCACTTGTCGTAAGAAAACTAACTTTCTTCTTCCAAATCCAATTCTATCAAATTATCATTATTTATAGAGTATTAATTCTTCATATAAAATCTTTAATTGCATGTAATGCCCTTATTTTCAATAAATCAAGATTCTCTTCATCTTCTTCAAGCCTCCTGAAAAATATGAAAAAGAATTCAAACTGAAGAAGGACCACCTCTTCCTTCTTCCCCTCTCTCTCTCTCTCTCTCTCTCTCTCTGTGTGTGTGTGTCTGAAAATCAAAGGCAAGTTTTGTTGAGAAGAAAATGAAGTATATGGTAGGTAATATGAAGTGACATAATACAAGCATTTAATTTTTCAGTCACCTATAAATATTAATTCTAAGTAGAATATAATAAGTCATTAAAATAGAAGCATAAAATTCAATTTAAGCATTGTAGAGATGAAGATGTCCAGGTGAATGAGTGGATTTTGTACTATTAGAGATAGAATGCGAAACGAGTATACATGCACGTGAAAAGGTTTGGATTAGCTCCAATGGTAGATAATATCATAGAGTCGTCTTAGATGATTTGGTAATGTAAAACGTCATTTTTTCGATAACCGCTCACCCGGCTTGGATAATTGATGTATCAGATTTGACTTATGTTAAGAGAGTCAGAGGTAAAATTTGTCTCTTAACATAACACAATGAAGAAAAATGATTCATGCAGCCGACTTCACGTAGTGAGAAAAAGACTTGATGTTATTGCTGTTGTCGTTGTAGAATATAATGAGGCATTTCCCGTCAATGATCCTAATCATAGAATGTCACAGCCCCTAAAAGGAATAGAGAGGTCAGCTTTAAAAGATATACCTAAACAATACATAGCTAGATTCCATACCCCATAAGTCTTCTCTAGAACTCAAATCTTTCAAGCTTCTCTATATTTCTTCTAAGCTTACTTTTGAATTACACATCAAATATATCACTTTCTTTCTCTTTTTACCTCCACTAAGGCTACAATGGCAACAGAATCATGGTTTGATTAATTGATCCATCCTTGAACTAATAAATCTCAGCTTCCAGCTCATGAGATGAATGATGAACAAGGAAAAAAAGAAGCATTAGCAAGAAATAAACGCTAACTACGCGTATGGCTTTAAAACACCTAAGCCAAAGATACCAAATGTCCCTTTCAGTCTACATATTCTTAGCTTTGACTGATAAAAATAAAGCTTATCAACTTTGGGATTATTAATATATATCTCTCTATGAAAGCCTAGTTAGCCTTTTGTATGTAGGATATGAGCAAATCTTTTAGTTCATTATAGATCATTCCTTGCCAATGTATCTGGTGAAACTTAGTTGGTGTCAGTGTCAAAGGCTGTGGATTACACCACTTGTTAATTGACCCATGTGACATTGTCATTTTGAGAGATATTATTAAAATGTTGAATACACATTTTGTTTCTAGATAAGTGATGGTCATAGCAAAAATACTTTATATTTAGATTATGATTGAGAATTTGTTGTAAAGAGTCTTTTGAGACCGATCAACTCATCGGAAAAACGAAGGTGATTTTATATTTGGTTGTAAAATATGTAGTTTATGTCAATATAGTCGGTTGAAGATATGATTATTTATTATATAGACAATTGAGCTGTAAAATTTTTATTTCTTACTTACAATAATTACATGAGAATGAAGGTTAATGTATATATTCATTAGTGTTTTTCTTCTTATAAGTTTAGGGTTTAGGGTTTGTTTTTGTTGGAGCTCACTTCAATTTTATATATTATTTCACAAATTTGTGGATCATATGCATCCATTATTATACTAATATATCAATTATGATGAAATACATTTTGTGATGTTAACTCAAAATATGATTATATCATACTTAATGATGAACAATGATATTGTCATGGGTATAAAAATGCTTGTTATTATATTTCATGTATGAATGTTTGATCTTACTGAAAGATATATTCTGATCTCGAAGGTTGGTCAGTTTACTAGAAGGTTGCGCGCAATTGTCCTCGATAATTAGTTGTAAATTTGATTGCAAGTGAAGATTTTTTTTTTTTTTGTTGAAAGGAGGTTTGTTCAAGATGGGTATTGTGAGAAAGTAATATCGACTACAAATTATGTAGACACCATTGAAACTTAGAATAAGATGCATATTCTACTACATCTAATCATTTCTCGTTCCTTGCAAGGCTAAACCATGACAATTAACTTCCAATCAAAACTCTGACGATTATGAATTAATTTGACAATATTGTGTTACTATTTGTGATATGTTTAATCAAATAAAACCACCATCCCTTGCAATGATATGATTCATATATATATATTCATCATTCCTGAAATAATGAAATTTATGGACATCGAATTTAAGGCTTTGTTTGGGATGACTTTCTTACTGCTTAAAGAAGCACTAAGAAAGCCGTCCCCTTTCCCAAATGAAGCATAAATCTTCTTGTTAAATGTCTCCTACACATGTCAAAATTTGAAGTCTTACGTTTGGAAAGTGCTAAAGAAGAAAAGCATTACCATGGGAAGACTAAACAACTTGTTTAAAAATAGGTTGAGTAATAATTCAAGGATAACAAGAGACTATAATTAGTGGGAGATGAGAGGGATGTCTTTATCCCACTATTAGCTTTCTCCATCATAGACTCTAAAATAGTTTTAATATAGGTAAGAGGGAGGCAGAGAAGGGCCACGTTTCTTACATTTAAGGTGCAATCAGTCATTAAACAAATTAGCTTATGATAACCTTTGCCTACTGAAGGAAGAACATGACACCATTAAAGAAACACTTGCTTTATAAGGTGTTTTGAGAATCCCTATAATAAAATATTTGTCAGGATGGGAGGAGAGAATAGAAGCTAACATGTTCACATAGAAGATTTGGACAAGAAGAGAACTCATGAAAGGCAACAGCTTTGACAATCTGATTTTTTTATTAATGTTTTTTGAGAGACTAAACTTTGTTCTAACCATATTTCTTCAGCATAACTATTAATAATAGAAATTTGTAATTTATTTTATTACATTTTTAATTTTGATTCAACACTAAATCAACTTATTATTATTATTATTATTATTATTATTATTATTATAGTGAGATAAATGATTTATCAATTTTATGATATATGATAATTGTCCATCTCAACAAGTCATCTGTTATGCTCATGTTAATCACATGATGATTGTCCACCTCAGCAATCCTTATTCGTGCTTATATATGTTTCCTTTTTTGTTCTTAGTATTAATTTGTTCTGTAATTATTGGACTCATAATTGACTATGTAATTAAGACATAAACAAATAATCCACAAATGTTGTGACAACAAGGCAGTAGTGAATCAATAATACAATTCAGTATGACCATAAAAATTACACTGAGGTTGATAGATTATTCATCAAAAAGAAATGGGATGAAATGGTTGTGGAACCACCAAGGATTTAATCGTGCGTTTTTTTTTTCTTACCAAAAGAGTATTCAATTGGGAGTTTTCAAAATTCTTAAAAAAGTTAGCTATATAACATCTATGCCCTAATTATAGAACTTATAATTGATTGTGTAATACATATAAATATGTATCTATTCTCTCCAATTTGAAAAAGAACCAAAATTTCTATCATTATTTTGTTAGAAGTCATGCCATTTGAAAATTTTGTTTTGTCATCCTATAATAAGCTATGGAGATTTTTTTTTAATGTAAGGACTTAGAAATTGGAATATGTGGGATTCAAATCCACTCTAATTACTATGGTAACTCCAATTTATTATGTTCTTAATCTAGCCATATAATATGAAGTTGTAGAATTCGCGTCTGGGCGTCTCTCTCGTTGACCTAGGGTTTTGCTGGGGGGCGCTCCCTCGGTGGCCTATTTGCTCAGGGAAGTTTTCTCTTTTCCGTGTCTCTTTCGTTCTTTGGTCTTTTCGAGTTTTTTTCGTATGGCGCCGAAGCAGCTGTTGGACCCTGGTTTTTTATCTAGTTCCAACTTTTCACGTACTTTCGCCGATGCATTAGCTGGTTCGCCATCTAGTGTTTGTTTTACGGAGCTTAAGTCTTCGTCTTATTGTGGTATGCCTTCACTATAGATATCTGAGAATGAAATTAGGGCTCTGGTGGCTCCCTTCCAATTTTTGCTTGTTGGATTTTTTCCTACCATGCGACCTAGTTTAGATTCCATAAAGCAATTTTTCTCCAATTTGAAACTTATAGCTAACTTTTCTGACATTGTGCTTGATTCTTCGCACATTCTGGTTAAGCTCTCGAATGACCTTGATTACAATCGGGTTTTCAGTCATCGCTCGTATATGGTTTACAATTGTTATATGAAATTAACGAAATGGACTCCTTTGGATATCTCTGTTGAATGCCCAATTATTCCTATTTGGATCTCTTTCCCTGGTCTTCGCCCTCATCTCTTTAACCTGAGAATTCTTCATGCCTTATACTCTATCTTTGGTCACCCACTCAAGGTAGATTTTGCCACTTCGTTGGAGTCTAGGCCGTCTATTGCGAGAGTTTTGGTTGAGATTGATATAACGAAAAAAATTTCGGACAATGTCTGGATTGGTCTTGGGAAGCTTGGCTACATCCAAAAGGTTGAGATGGAGGTTTTCCCCCCGTTTTGTGCTCTTTGTCAGTCTATTGGCCATGTTAGAGGGGATTGTAAGTCCAAAATTGGTGTCCCTATTAAGGTTCCTCTTAAGCCATCTTCCTCTATTTCCATTTCTGATCCAGGGGGGGGGGGGGGATGTTGATGTCCCTCAGCCTAGTGTGTTCTATGTGGTTCACACTCCTGTTGTTAGAGATTTGGTTTTAGTGCCGGAACCCAATACTTGTAATAAGGATAATTCTGTAGATAATCTTGATTGTAATCCTGTTGCCAGTACTGTTGGGAATTGTGATGTGATTTCTATTGATATTGGGAAACATTTAGCTGAATTACCTCCCCCTGTCTCTGGCGAGGTTGTGCCGATCATTTTGGCTAATCCGACCAGTGGTGCGGTTGTTTTTAACTCTAACAATTTGGATATTATATATTTTCCCCCCTACGGTTGTTTCTACCCCATTGGTAGTGGCCTCTTCGAAGGGTGAGGATTTTGCTTCCTGTGAGTTGAATCGAGTTGAGTCCCATGACTCTTCGGGCTCTATACATTCATTCTCTCAAATTAATTCTGACGCTTTGGCCGGTGATTTCTCTGCTCGTGTGGGTGTCTTTAATGTTACTTCCCCTATGACGCCTACTGTTCTTATACATGGCCCTTTCGTTGAGGTTCCTATTAACTTAATTTCTTCTAGGGCTTTGTTTGCTCATGTGGGGGAGGATGTGAGAATGCAAATTGATTGGCTTCAAGGCTCGTCTGATTCCTCTTCGGAGGTTAGTGGAGAGGAAGAACCTGGGGAAGATTTTGCTTTGTGGAATGACGAACCTGTTGTGTCTGTTACCTCTCGTGGGAGGGGTAGGCGTGGCAGGAAATAATGTTTGGTTGTTGTTGTTGTTGGTGTTCTCTTTATGTGTAAAACTATTGTTTTTTGGTTGCTTGTGTTGTTTTTTTTGGTTGCTTGTCGGTTGGTGTTATAGTGGTGGCGGGTTTCTGGTTGTTCGTCGAGCTCTATCCTTTGGGCTGTGGGCTAATATTGTTGGAAGGCACTTCTTTTTGGTGGCTGCAGTTTTGCTGGAATTTTGATTTATATTTGCAGTTGTGATTTATAGATTGCGGGTAATGATGTGGCTAGGGATCACATCTCCTAAGCCATGGCTCATGGCAACCTTTGGTGGTGTGTTTCTTGCTCGTTTAGGATGGCTATTTGGTGCGTTACTGCTCTCACTCCATACTGGATGGCCCATGCCTGGCTTAGATGTAGTTCGAAGCCTCTGCCTTTACTGAGCCTATTGGGTTGTTACCCTTGTGTTTCTATGTAACTTTTTTCTTTCCGTTTTTTAGCTTGTTGTAATCATTTTTGAGTTGGAATAAAATCTGTCTTTAAAAAAAAAAGTTCTTAATCCAGCCATTCAATTTATTTTGAAAGTTGAAATTCACTCTGCTTATTTTTTAATTAATTTAATTTTAAAATATAATTTCAGTTATCTAAATTAATTTGTATGAGTGCAAATGATAAACATCATGTATATATTTATAATTTTAAATGTACATAAACTTTTTACCTATTATTAAAAAATATTTTAACAAATAGTAGGTTTGATTGAATATACTCAATATTTAACTCAAAAACATATTTTTTTCTAGAAAACTAAGAGTTTGTTTGGGATGGTTTTTTTGATGCTTTGCTTTTTAACTAACAACAACTATTTTGTTTGGTTACTATTTTTTTTCACTATTTTTTTGAAATTTCTATTGCGAAAAGCTGCTTTTTATAACCAAAATAGTTAAATAATTTTTTGCACAGTAACTTTATAATCAAATTTATAAATACTGCAACCATTTCAAATAGACTCTAATTAAGACTTTGTTTAAAGCTTAAGCATTTTTGCTTTTGCTTTTAAAAGCTTTTTCTCAGGCTTCGTTTTAGACAACTTTTAATCATTATAATTTTTTAATACTTTTTTTATTTTTATTTTTGGGAAAATTTTGGGCATAGCCTGTATATTAATCTCAAAAAAAGTTACAAGTAAACCACATGATTACAAAAACCCTTGGAATACAAGGAGCAGCTCATCCGAGCACAAAAATAAGCTCGAATTAGATCAAGCAATTAGAAAATCTAAGCAAATCTAAGCAAAAAGACACCAAAAAGAGCTCCACAATAATAAAACACCAGGACTTAGAGATATAAAATAATCATCGAAACAGTGCCAGATCCAAAAATTCCCCTTGGTTGCCCGAAGACCGTCCAAAGGGGAGCCTGCTTGGGAGCTTCATCATCGTCCAGGCGTTTACGATCCAGCACAGCAAGCATCCAAAACACCCAGCCCACATATAATTCCAGCATTCTCTGTGATATTGGGACAGAACCAAGATTTCGGGTATGAACCAGATTCGCAGGGACAGCAAACAGCAACACCCTGATGGAACGCTCAGAATAGTGATTATGGCCAGAAAAATAACCACTAAATGTAGCCTCGACACATAGTGAAATCTTTCCATTTGCTAACTTTATGGTATACATTATTTCTAATGATATGAGAAGTAGTGGGGATGCTATTAAAGGTGTTCCCAAACCTTCTTGAGTTTCTCTCTTTCCAAATGTGGTATACACAGCAACAAGATAAGAGGGAAAGCAGTTTTTTTACCGGCTGAATGGTGTCAGGTCCCCATTGATCCATTCAAGAAGTTGCAGTATGTTAGGCCGGAACAATATGTGCTTAGAAGAAGGCATAATTTCCAGTAATATATCATAAGAATAAGAGCATTAAAAAAACAAGTGTGAAGTACTTTCAAGGAATACATGACATAAAGGGCATATACTATTCACAAAAATATTTCGTTTTAGAAAAGCTTCAGCTGTTTTTAACCCTCCAACAAGAGCCATCCAAGTCTTAAGTATAAGACGTGTACCTCAAAGCATGTTTCGGATGCCAAATAAGCTTATACCAAGAGCAGGGGGCATGTTAAAATAGTAACGTTTAATGTAATCTGAGAATCTGTACTGTTTCTGATTATCCCATATAATGCAAGTAGAGGTATTAATATGAATGGGGATACCAAGAATTGCAAAAGTCACAGGTGCAGGAATAGAAGAAGGTAAATTCCAGCAATTGTCAATAATAAGATCCCTAATGAGAGATTTGAGATTAGTCGCCAAAAGCACTTGGTTCCCATCCGAAAAATTATCCATGTTAACATTATAACACCAATGATCCCAGTGAACTGAAATTGGGGCTTGTGGAGTGATTCTGAAGGTGAAATTAGCTTTGGCTTCAGTGGCAGTGTAACACAGTGATTTCCAAAAAGGAGTGGCAAAATTGGGAACCAGTTTCCATGGTGATAAATAGTATTCAGTAAGCCAACCAAAAAGTAGAGATGTTTTTTTTTCAAAAAAAACGTGAATTTCTCATTACTTTCAATAAATTTTTGTACTAAAAATCTGCTTTAAAAAAAATGTCTCAAATAAAGATTCAGCAACGATTTTTTTTTAAAAAAAGCTATTTCATAAACACCTTTGTAAAATAATATTTTGAAATGGTGATGAAAAATATGTCTTAGTAACATACATTATTTCTTACTAACTATTATTTCTTACCATGAAACAAATCAGAAAGATTGTTCTAAACAAAGCATAAAAATTAGTTCGATTTGCAATATAATTTCAAACTCACATTTAAGTTATCTTTTTCTTTTCTTTGACCTTCAAATTTATTCTCACTCGCTATCACAATTAAACAATTAATTATTTTCGTTTTTTTTATTTTTTTTTTGGAAAAGAGATGGATTTAGGGTACCATTATGCAATTTAAGGATTAATGAGTATGTTTTAGAAAAATAAAATGAGAGAATTGTGGGCGTCACTTTCGAAGTTGCTTGGACCATTTGGCGGCTGCTTAGCACGCATGGGATTTTCGCCGTATTCAGATGGTCGACAGATGCAGCTTTCCATTTGTTATATGCGTCATTTTTTTATTGGACATTTAAGCCTCGTTTGGGAAGGCTTTTTTTCTGCTTTTAAAATAAAAGCTGTCCTAAACTAAATCTTAGATCCATCAAGATAAATTTGTACAGACATACATACGTAATACTCAAATTCAAAACCTCTTGTTTGATAGCAAAATTTGCTAATCAATAGATCAAAATGAGTTGCATTATACGACATTTTTACAGCACTAAGGAGATTTATTTTGAAATTTCTTTTTATTTTTATATGATTATATGTTGAATAAAGAGTCATTATCATAATGATATACGACGCAACTGTGAAGTAATTTATTAAAGATTAACTTTGAGAAATATTGTCATTAAGATTGATGCACATCAAGTATTTCTTCGTATAAACATATGCTGTTCAAACTTGACCCAATTCCTATAGATCTAATGGACCCTCTCCCTTCTATAAATTCTGTGTTCTCTTTTTTACAAGCATAGATAATGTTCAATATAAACAACCCATGAATCTTTTCTCTGAATGCCTCTACTCGATCAAACCTAAAAGCTGTAAGCTTTTATTAAGTTTTGTAGGTATTGTTGATTAGTTTATGTTCCACCCCACCTAAAATCACCTACCATTTGGGTACTTGATTCAAATACGTCGAGAAATATATGCTCGAATATGAAGTTATTGTAGAATATGAAATGATTGACTAATACTCATGTTATATTATCAAATAACACTAAATTTTTTGCTAATGTTCAATATTTTTTTTGCTTTAAAACAAATGGTATAACCTAGCTCTAGCTAGGACAATTGTGGAACATAAATATGATATGACTACCTCCTCAAGTTATGAAGCTTTGACACATTTATGTCACAACTTATCCTAATATAGACCCGCCATATAAGTGAGATGTGATAGAAGGTGAAGGCTCTATTAGAGCAACAGAATTAAAATAACTATTTATATTTCTGTATTGCCGAGTATATAGCTTAAACATTGTAAATCTATAAATAGAGGATTGTACTGTGTCGAGAGGGAATGAAAAAGATTTTCTGTTTCTCAATTTATGTTTACACTCTGCTTTCTCTTCTCCCTTTCTTTTCACGTACAGTTCAAGAATTATAATCTTGAACTTCTACATGGTATCAGACGGGGCTTTCTGATCCCGGGAAAATAATGGCTTCTTCTTCTACATCCCAGATAGCCGGAAACATGACGAACCTGTCGTCCTCAACTCCGGCCATATCCTCCTCTCTAAAGTTTGTCCTATCCAATCTCAAAAATATAGTTCAAAGTGCTCTCTCGGCGGACAACTATCACCTATGGAGGTCTCAGATTATGAAAATTTGCCGAGCAAATGGATTTTCTACATTTCTTGATAGCTCTATTCTGATTCCTGCTGCATCTATCGCCTCTCAGGATGGCACTACAACTACGAATCCGGAATATGAGCAATGGCTTCTTACCGATCAGAATTTATCGGCGGCTATATGCTCCACGATCTCCGCAGCTGTTCTTCCTTATGTTTTACATCTTGACTCTACCTCTGAAATATGGCAGACACTTGAAACTCGATTTCAAGCAACAAACTGCTCTAAAGTGATCCAACTCAAGAACGAACTCTATCATGTTTCTCTCAAGAATTCCACCATGGCGCAATACCTGAATGAGGTAAAAGTTCTTGTCGATCACATTGCGGCAGCGGGCGCTCAACTAGATCCTGAAGAAATCATTATTCATATTATTAACGGGCTTCCTCCGGCGTACCAGTCCTTCAAAACTTACATTCGCACGATGACTAACCCGCTTAGCCTGGATCAGTTATATTCTCTTTTAATAAGCGAGGAAATTCATATTTCCGCCGACAATGTGCGTTTTGCCTCCGTAACGGATCAATCTCATGCTCTGTTCGTTAACAGAGGCCGTGGTCGACGTTCAAGAACTCGTCCACCAGCTAACTTCAATACACCATCTGGAACTCCATCAGCGACCGTGATACAGTGCCAGATTTGTCTCAAGAACGGGCACACGGCGATGGATTGCTGGCACCGATCTAACCTCCAATACATCCCAAGATCGGCCAAACAGCCAGCCAAAGCACTGCTTGCGGATTCCAATCAATCCCATACGGATTGGTACTTAGACTCCGGCGCATCATCGCATATGACTCGATCACTTGACAATTTGTCCATCTCAACTCCTTACCAGGGTTCCGATGGCATAGTTATTGGTGACGGGAGTTCGGTTAATATTGCAAACTCCGGTCGAGGTTTGCTACCGACTCCCTCTCGTAAGCTCAATCTATCTCATATTTTTCACACACCTGAAATTCAATATAACCTGTTATCTATTTCTCAATTAACTAAAGATAATAACATTTCCATAACTTTTGATCCTACTGGTTTTGTTTTTAAGGATATGCAGACCAATCAAGAACTCCTTCAGGGACCATGCCGTGACGGACTCTATCCGTTACGGGCTCCGGTGGGCTCGGCACAACCTACGGCACTCCAAACTTCACTCAAGACATCAGTCCCGTGGCATCAACGATTGGGTCATCCCAATCAACGAACGCTTGCTTCTATTTCTTCTTGTAACAAACATTTGAAAATTGATACTAACACTAATACTTGTCATCCCTGTAATAAATCCAAGACTCATAGGCTTGGTTTTGATCATACTGCTATTAGACAAACTTTTATTCTTGCACTTATTCATTCGGATGTTTGGGGGCCGGCTCCCGTTGCCTCTAACTCCGGTTATCTGTATTACGTTATATTTGTGGATGATTACTCCAGATTTACGTGGTTTTATCCAATGCGCCGTAAATCTGAAGTAACAAATATTTTTTCTGATTTTCTTAGACACATTGAAAATGCTACTTCTCAACGCATTAAATGCATCCGCACTGATGGAGGCGGCGAATATTCCAGTTCGGCATTCTTGCAACTTCTCAATCAACACGACATATCGCATCAGTCTTCGTGCCCATATACGCCTGAACAAAATGGCGTCGCTGAAAGAAAACACAGACATATTTTTGAAACCACTCGGGCAATGCTGAATACGGCTCATGTTCCGCTCACCTACTGGACCGATACTATGCTCACTGCTACATATCTTATAAACTGTATGCCTTCTCATAATACTAACAACATCTCACCAATCAAACTTTTCTTTCACAGGAAATCGGAATATAAAAATTTTTGGGTCTTCGGCTGCGCCTGTTTTCCCTATATTCCGGCTCAACTTCGAAACAAACTTCAACCCAAAGCCAATCTCTACGTTTTATAGGCTACTGGCTCAAGTCTAAGGGGTACAAGTGTTTGGATCTAAACACTAATAAAATTACTATATCTCGTAATGTCACTTTTGATGAACAATATTTTCCTTTTGCTGTGACTGCGCCAACCAATAATTCTTCTCAACAAGAAATATCACCATTCTTTCTAACACCTATCTCTACTATTCAACCTGCTCAATCCGTTCTGCCCAAAAATGCTAGCTCTCAGTTGCCAAACTATCAACATGGCACAACAGCAAATACAACCGAGACCGTTCCTGTCTCTTCATCCATAGCACCTAGCACCGAACCTGCTACAACCCATCAACAATCTGTGGGTCATCCCATGCTATCAAGAAGGAAAACGGGAACGCTCAAACCTCGGATTCGTCTTAACCTACTACATCAAACCAAGGCTTCACCTGCGGATCACGTTCCGACATCTTTTCATGAAGCAAATAAACACAAAGAGTGGCGTGAAGCTATGTCGTCAGAATTCTTTGCTCTCCAAACGCAAGGTACATGGAGTCTTGTTCCTCGTCCCTCTGACAAAACGATACTAGGCTGCAGGTGGACGTATAGGACCAAACTTCATGCAGACGGATCAATTGCTCGCTACAAAGCACGCCTCGTTGCTCAAGGCCACAATCAAGAATTTGGACTTGACTACAACGAAACTTTTAGTCCTGTGGCTAAGTTACCCACAATCAGGATTATGCTCACCGTAGCTCTTCATCAACACTGGAAGGTCCATCAACTCGACGTAGCAAATGCCTTCTTGCACGGACAGCTTACAGAAACGGTATATATGCATCAACTGATCGGATTCATCGATACCACTCTTCCAGATCATGTTTGCTTGCTACAAAAAGCAATTTATGGTTTGAAACAAGCACCTCGCCAATGGTTCAATACGTTCACTTCGCATCTTGAATCGATAGGCTTCACTCCAAGTAATTCCGATCCATCATTCTTTATATTTCATAAAAATCACATTCAATTATTTTTATTAATTTACGTTGATGATATATTACTAACGAGTAATGATTCTGAAGCTATTACTCAAGTCGTCCAACTTCTGCATAGAAAATTCACAATGAAACACTTGGGGGAGTACACTCTTTTTCGGTATACAAATTTCTCATACTAACAATGGGTATTTTCTTTCACAGCCAAGCTATACCAAATCAATTATGCAATTAGCCCAACTCAGCGATTGCAAAACGCTGGCCAACCCTACCTGCCGAAACTCCCTCCAGATTTCTCTCCCGATCCTATTCTCTCGGATCCTCATCTATACCGAAGGATCACAGGTTCTTTACAATATTTGGTTCTCACTAGACCGGACATCGCATTTAGCGTGAATCTCCTGTCTCAACATATGCAAGAACCATTACCTCAGCACATCTACATGCTCAAACGACTGCTTCGCTACCTACAAGGTACAATCGATTTTGGAATTCCAATTACAAAATCTAATATGCGTCTTCATTCTTTCTCAGATGCGGACTGGGCGGGTGATCCAATCTCAAGAAAATCTACTTCCGGATACTGTTCGTTCTTAGGGAATACGATCATTTCTTGGACAGTCAAGAAGCAAACCACGGTTGCTCGCTCCTCTGCTGAATCTGAATATCATGCGTTAGCAGCTCTCACGGCGGACATTATATGGCTTCGAAGAATTCTTTCAGACTTCGGCATTTCCCAAACTTCTCCCACCGATATCTACTGCGACAACACATCCGCTATAGCTATAGCTAACAACCCGATTTTTCACGCTCGCACAAAGCACATTGAGATTGATCATAGGTTCATCCGTGATCACATTCATAAAAATAACATCCGCTTATTACCTATAAGCACCATAGATCAAACAGCAGATATTCTTACAAAATCTATGTCTACTCCTCGCTTTCAAGATCTCAGGACCAAACTGACTGTTATCAACAATCCATCAGTTTGCGGGGGTATATTAGAGCAACAGAATTAAAATAACTATTTATATTTCTGTATTGCCGAGTATATAGCTTAAACATTGTAAATCTATAAATAGAGGATTGTACTGTGTCGAGAGGGAATGAAAAAGATTTTCTGTTTCTCAATTTCTGTTTACACTCTGCTTTCTCTTCTCCCTTTCTTTTCACGTACAATTCAAGAAATTATAATCTTGAACTTCTACAGGCTCCAACATCTGTAAAAAATAATTATCCCACTTCATTTTAAATAATCCGAGATTATTATTATTATTGAAGAAATTATCTCATGACCTAATATTAATCATACAAATTTAAACCAAAATACTATACATTAAAAGATAAACCTTTAGTAATAATTTTGTATAATATATACAAATATTACAAAATCACAAATACAAATATTTATGCATAATTATTTATATCACTAATTACATCATAAAAAATCATGCGCCTTCTCTTCTCTAGAATATTAAATCAAGTCTGTCATATTGTAATCACTATTTATGCTCTTACTCTTTCTTAAAAATAATACATACAAGTCATGACAAGGTAAGTAAGAAACCTCTAGATACTAAAACTCAAATATAACATTAATTAAGATACATTATGAGTAATTTAATAAGCATGACATAACATAATATTATTATATTCATCACATAACACATGGATGATAATAGGTTTATAATCAATGAGCCATGTGTTAACTTATGTGTAC